>WYDI02034441.1:0-39229 GCA_009867235.2 Psittacus erithacus
GACAATACAGTCTCTGAGCTGAGCTTTGTGAAACCATATTTCTTCATTTTTCCCCAACCTCAGTTATTTTCCTACAGAAGGAAAGGAAGAAACATTAGTTTAGTATACCATTAATAGTAGTAGAGATACTGAGACCTACATACAAAAACATTTGCAGTTCTAGATTCAAACAATCATATTTGCTGCAGAGTATTCAGGGCATTATACTTGCTATGTGATAAATAGAACTGGAATGATTTTCACATATAGTAAGAAAAGGTTCTCCATGTACTATTGTCTTTGTAAAAACACACACGGCTCATGGTATAAAATTCAAGATCTCCTGATGCACCCTAAAAAATACTTATCTTACACTCATTATTTTGTGACTAAGTCTGCCAACCATTTTCTCCAAGTCATCCCATCTGCCCAAAATCTACCACTGATCACCAGTTTAGCTTTCTCAATTTAGGGGAAAAACAGAATTTATTTTTCATTGCCTTCTGCCCAAGCCTCTGGCAGTCATATCAACAGTCCCATCTGTTCTTTTTCCTGCTTAATCCCACCCAGGTCTCTGATTTCAGGACTTGCAATTTAAAGACAGGATATGTGCTATGCATAATCAATGCATTTACTCCATTCAATATACTTGCACAGCAGCTCACCTTCTTTCTCTCTTCCTCATACATGCACACATATGTGCGTATGCACACATGAAGACTTTTCATTCTAAACATAGCTTTTATTAAATGAAAAAAATGCTTAAGCACTGAGATATGTTCAAGCCTTTGGCTTGACTGAATATTGCTATCATGATGCGTTTGCTTAAGAGCAGGGATGTGAGAACTGTTAAGTCAGCAGGTCTGACAACACATGCTGTAGATTTTCAGAGCTGGGCTAGAGGCAGCAAAATAAAATATCTATATTTGCATCTTAAAATTGTCATCTTGCATCATGTCTCAGTGTTCTAATATTAAGAAGCAAAGACAGTTGCTCCATCATTGAGGAAAATGAGTTTGCATCAGCAGCTATATTTTGTTGCTTTTTACAGCTGAGAGCTCAGAGAAGAAATAAACAAATAAAAAATAAATAAATAAAAAATAAATAAAAGTTTGCCCAAACTTTTTTAAAGATGTTTCTAGGACCATAGAAGAGTTTAGTACCTACAGAAAATAAAGTCCTTTACTGTTCCAAACTAGATCAAACAGAACCCTGAAAGTCTAATTTATTTGCTTTTTCACGTCATAAACAGAAAAAAAAATAAACCAACAACCCAGTAAAGAATTTGTCATATAGAATATGTTTCACCCAAATCTCTGGAATAAAATCTAGGATGATGATGCTTTTATCACTCTTAGCCTCTACAGCTGTGTAAGGATACCAGGCTCACAATAGCTCAGAACAACTCTGAAACCTGGTAAAGCTTTCAGTTTAGATATAGTTTATAAGTAGGCTTTTAGGCTATGCCTTGGATTCATCAGCCACCAGTACTTCATAGCACAGCTTAACAGGAAGAGACATTTTCTGTTCATACCAGCTGCGGTAGGTACACTGCATAAACAGTGTTAACCTGTCACTGACATCTTTCCTTACAGACTGATCACTGCTAGTTTCTGTGTAAGTCTTCACAAAACTGCCAAGGCAAAAGAACTGATTTCTTAAAATATCTTAAAAATAAAGAGACTAGAACAGACAGAATGTCATTCTTTAAATGGACACTTTACAAACATTGGTTTTAATAAAATAAAAAGGTCTTATATAGTTATGACCTCTAAGTTTACTTCTGCACATGTGGAATAAAAAAATCCATTGATGTGGGATACAGAGTAAACTGTAGATGTCCTGACAGTCCTTAATGCTTTCCCAAAATTTTACTTATGTGATTGAAAGGATGGCAGACTCCCCAAAGATGGGCTTGCAAAGCAGAAAATTGTACTACCTTTTCAATCAGGTGACTTTTCCTAGGATTTTCCTTTTTAGTACATTCTTTTTTTAGTAAGACTTTTTTGAGTTTGAAATACTTTATTGACAGTGCATTTCTGCTCTTTGAAATTCTTCAAAATCTTATCCAAACTCTGAGAAGCAACAAAGTTTCACATCACAAACAAAACCTGGACCACAAATGACGTATGAAGACATTACTTACACCTGTTTATGGAGATGCACTGACTACTTCTCTTGAGAGTTAAGTCCATTTAAGTCATAATACATGACTAGGCCTTCTGAATAGCTGAACTCTTGCAAGAGCATTTCCAAGGCAACACTAGCTCAATAACAAATCCTTCCTATACTGGATCGGGATCTGAGTATTCCTGGCAAATATATTTGCATCAAATATTGTGGCTTTAGATCAGTGTTTCAGGAAATAAGAACATTAAAGTTTACCACCATTGAACTTTTATTGTAACCTGCATACTAACGTAGGCATAATTTCTGGCCTTACTCAAGAAATCTTTTTTCAATTTCCAGCTCCTTTTTTGATTTTATGTGAGAGGCTGCCAAAAAGAAAAAAAAAAATGCACAAAAATAAATAAACAAATAACCTACAAACAAAAAAATAAGGTCTGTAAAATGAGGACAACTTACAGTGTCCTAATTTATAAAGCTTTTAAAGATTTACAAGAAAGAGTGCTATAGAGAAATGAGCAAACACTCTCATTTTTTATTTAATAAAAATTACTCTTACATTTTACTACTTCCTAATGTACTATCTGTCTACTTTAATTTCTCTTCCTTGTGGCGGAATGTCTTCGTACACACACTTTTATGTGGTCACAAACTGCCTCCTCTCTTCAAGAATTTACTTGGTAAACCACAGCACAAAATGGACACCACCTTCAACAAAATGGGCACCTTCACCTACGGAGCTTTTCTTACACTCGACCCTTACCAACAGATCTTTTTTGACATTGCTCCAGAAATCCCGTGGTTGTTTGCTAGACTATGTATTTCCTTTGGAGTTACAACTGACGTTCATTTTTACCTTTTTACTTTATTGCCACAGTTGAAAAAAAAGCCTTCAGGGAGGTATAAATTAACCAATAATTTATAATTAAATAAATTTAATAATTGACACCACCAATAGTACATGAAAGGCTACTGTGTGTGATAAATATATTGCTTCTGAGTACATAAGATAAATGAGGAAAATCTGTAGTGCAAAATGTATTTAAATTAAAACAAGCTGTCTTTAGGCTGATGGAATATATCCTTCACCGGGAAAAGATGGTAGATCTGCACCAAATCCAAAATTGTCAGCTGGAAGAATTCTCTTCAACAGCAGTAAAAGTTGGAAGGTCAAGAATAGAATAGACTAGACTAGAATAGAATAGAATAGAATAAAAAGGTTTGCGACTCATATTCACAAAGCTAAATGGAAAACAATTCCACCTCTAGGGCACAGGAGTATCTCCTGACAGAGGTTTGTAAACAGTACCAAATGTACGCAGACCATGCAATACAAGTATCTAGTGTTCTTTTTTCTGCTTCTCTTCCCACTTTGTTCTTGTCTAGAGGCAAAATTCATTGCATGGTACCTTGGGAAAGCCCAGAAAATTTATTAAAAAGTAAGACAAGAAAAACAACTGGAAAAATAAAAGAGAGGAAATAGCCATTGTAATAGAATAGATCCCAGACTAGTTATTCTCACTAGCATAATATGTTTATGGGTCACAGCAAGAGCACTTTAATTTACCAGGGAATGAGAATAGAGCTGTGCTATGTCTTTGACAAGAAATTGTAATTTCTTTGTAGGATTGGTCCTTTGCCAAATTTTCCTCTAAGTGCATCTTTCTTTTGGGCTGCAGGAGGAATTGTCACTGGTCCAAAACAGCGTATTTAAAGTGTAATATGCCAAGTGCCTCAAGTGGCCTTGTTAGCCAAAACATGCATTTAGACAACTGGCTATTCACACAAGCAAGATTATTTTTACTGATCAGGAGGCTCACTAATGGGCTAGTTCATTAAAATAATGCTTGGATTTGTACTTTCATATTCCAAAATTATTACATTTCTATTCCAGAATCAAATAGCGTAAACACCTTTTGGTTTTGTTTGCCTTCTTTACAAATAATTTTGAGGGCAGCTCAGCTGGCATGTAGATGAACTAAAGGTTTAGACTATCATGAAGGCAAATATGGAAACCCTATTTCTGGGGAATAGTACTGTCTGGCACACCAAGGCATTCATTATGGGCTCAAAGCTGGAATGTACATGATTATGGTTTAAAATCATAACCAAATCCTGATGGGGAAAGGCAAAATGGCCTAGACCAAGTTTAAATTGTGCTGCTGACACACAAAGCTTCTTACTTTAAGCGACTGAATTTACTATACCTTATTGTCTCATATAAGAGTCAGACCAAGCTATTCTGAGGCTTCAATATTCTTTAGGGTAAGTATTCTATCCGTCAGCAAGTTTCAACCCAATGAATTTCTACACATAACCCATACCCTATTCAGGAAAGGGGAATTTGTTTTATCTGAACCACTTAGGTGGCAAGAGGCTTCAGCAATGATCTTCTAATGACTCTAATGATCTTAAGAGAACCGGGGATCTCCAAACATTTGCAAACCTTGAGTGCAGTTTTCATCACTGCTATCACACTGGTCAACATTCAATTCACTGTTGATGTACTAAAAAATTCCATCAATTCTTATTCAGAGGAAACTTTCAACTAGGTGGGTTCACAGCTGACATCTCAGTTTCTGCATTGATCCAAGTAACTGCATGCACGTAATGAATGTTTATGACAAAACCATGGAAGGTATTTTTAAGCCACATCCGAGCATCCTCCAGAGAAATCAAGGAGTACTGAACTCAAAGAGATAAGACTTAGCTCAAGCAGATCCTTTTTAGTACTAGTACAGGGAATACTTAAGTTTGGCACCTTCTTTGAGAAAACAGACATCATAATACATGTGAGAACTTTATTTGGGATTAGCAAGTTTTTTAATGCTCAAAGAAAGCGACAGCATTCTCAAAGTATTTCCCCTGACAATAAATTGGCACACTGGTAGCTGCAAGTTAATGACATTTTCTGGTTTTTTAGACACTATAAGTTCAATGGGAGGACAACTCAGACAGACCCTTCTCTTTTGCTACTGCTCTCAGATGAGTTCTTGTCATGTTTAATATTGTTCTGTTAAAGCTGCACAGTTAATAGCTTACAGAAGCTGGCTTTCAGCCAATTTGAAGAGAGATTGTTTTACATTGTTGTAAACACACTTGCTGAGCATAATGGTTAAGGCTTTTTTTTGGTAGCGTGTTTTTTGTGGGTTTTTTTTCTTTTTTGCTTAGCTGTTTTTGTGGCTTAATTTTCATTACAGCCCAAGTTGAGGAAAATGCTTGCATTCCATAAAAACCCCCAGTAATTCAAAAAGTTCTACATCATTTTTAGGAGTATTGTGTTTCTCTAAATTAACGTACTCTAAAACGAGGGAAAAAATAGTTAAACAGAAAAGGTGACTTCCAGAAACTGCATTTCCAGAGACTTTTCTGCTGTATACTGATGCTATTGCTGTGTGTTCCTGAATGATCAAATTTACTCACTGCAAACCCAGAACCATAATGTTCCATGTGGTTAAAGAAACAAACAAACAAACAAACAAAAAACCACAAAAAACCTGAACAAACCACAAACACACAAAACACCAACACAACCCAGTTTCCATCAGTTCATCTATTCCTTGTTCAATCATAGCATTTCAACTGAATAGACATCACTGAGATCCAGGCATGGCTGTGAAAAGCCAGTCCTTCAAAGCCAGTTGTTTTTTTTTTGGAGTGGAGGTGAGGGGGGATGCAGCAGCTAGAAGCATTTATCAATAATAGTGCAGAAGTGCTGTTGGCTGAGTTATGTGTGTTTTAAAGATTGCTGTTTTCTTTATTACTCATTCATGTTTTGGTATTCTAACTTTATTTTGAAACAGTCATCCAGCCTGCAACTACTTATATAGACTGAAAAGATAAAAGAGAAAATCTGTGAAAACCTTTTAAAAATATCATTAGGCTGTTTTAGCTACAGTCCATCAAGTCCAACTGTTTATAAAATTTCTTTTTTTTTAAATCAGTGCTTCATCAAATGCATAACTACTTCTTTAATGTGTTCAAAATTTTGCCATTTTGGTTAAATCTCCTTTAGAAAACACTCAGGCTAAAAATGGAGAAAAAATACATGTAATAAAACTCACTTATCATGGGGAGATGTTGATGCGGGAGTCACGGACAACGCGGAGATGATCAATGTGATTAAGCGATTGTAGTTTTATTGCATTCATACACGGTTATTTATACATGATTTGTGTTCGCCTTTTGCCCAACTGCCCTTAGTGATATGCTGCTGATTGGTGCGGAGCCCAAGGCCACCCATCTGTGCGCAATAAATTTTGTGCCATCACCTAGTTCCCCTGCTCAAGGCTACATCTTCATTCTTGCGGTTTTGCATCCTGTTTTTGCTTTAATTAATTTTCCAATCTCAGCAGTTTTGATTCTCCAGAGCGTCCTGAGCTCACCCTAGTCTTTGGCCTACTGCGGCCTGCTGCTTTTGCCTTACACTTACCCTGACCATTGTCAACATGCTTAACCTGACTATTGTCAACATGCTTATTAGCTGTTGCCACTGCTCACAGGGGCATCCACCCACAGATCCTCCTTTTTCTTTTGAGTAGTGGCATGGCCATCTGATATCTAGGCAAGTGATTCATGAGTGTTCCAAGTAAGTTCGCAATACAGTTCGTCATCCGTTATCAGTGTTAGCTGTTGGACAAGTCATATCTTCTGGATAACCTTGGTGACGATGGTTTTTCCACAGGCAAACAGTCCACAATCAATAGTAAACAGCATAAGTAGTGTAATTAACAATTGCCCTAAGCTATACGACAGTGGTCGCAGACACCCACTAAAGTCTATCTGCGATAACCAATCATCCAACCCATGTTCAATCTTTATTTTACCCACATGTTCCTGCATTTGTTGCAATTTTTGATAAATTGATTGTGAGCGATCCGTAAGATTAAAGCAACATAGCCCATCAAAATCGTTACAACCATGACCATGAGCCAATAACAAAAAATCAATGGCAACGCAATTTTGCAATATAGCTTTGTGGTTATTATTAATATCTTTCATAAGCTTAGTTAAAACATCAGAAGTAAGGTTAGCTTGCTTTGCAGCCCAACAAGCCAGCTTTCGTAAATTTGTGTTAGTAATTGCTACTGCACATCCAGGGCAAAAAATGCTTGCTAAAGTGGTTTCAGCCTTGCCTATTAGCGATACAGCATCGTCACAGGTGCTTTTCAACATAGATAGAGACTTGCGAGACCAAATATAAATAGTTTTGCTCAATAAAGACACTAGTGGAGTGAAGAGGCTAAGTTGTCTTAAATAACATGGTTTTGAATTTGTAAAAATATAAATATGATCTTTATCAGTCATTATGACTTTAACTGGGCCTTTCTATTCTTCTGGATGCAGGTCCTTATATTATGTCTTGGTTTCACAAACTTTTACCTGGCTAGATATTAGTAAATTATGATAGACAACAATAGGTGGTTCAAAAAAAAAATTAAAATATAGGTAGCTTAGGTAACAAAGCTTTTGCAATTCTTTTTGCCAGTGGCAGAGGGAGTTCCCCCTTCTGTTTTTGTAAAAGCTGTTTTAGGATAACATCGTTATTCGCCACAACTAAAGGGTTAAGAGATTTCGGGGGTTAACTTCAAGACTTATGTATGCACTCTGACGTGAATGGCCAAATTGAGGCTTGACTCTGTGAATTGATGTTAATGTATTTTGTTCTGATGTTTTGAATTTAGTATCTAGGAAAGCATATAGAACTGGATTTAGACAATAGTGGAAAAATGTCAGAGTTCTGGTAATGGAGATCCATTTATGTATTATTGTCTCTAGACTACAATGGTGTTTGATGATTCCTAGTAAGATAACCGCTCCTAAAAAGGTAAAGTTATAAATTGGGCATCAAGTTGGCTTCATATATTTTTGTCTATCAAAGTTATTGACAGATTTAAAACATAGGGCCGAATAGTGATCGAAGTTTTATCAGACAGAAAACAATTTATTATTTTCTGGTTGATGAATGTTTGTTGATATCTCTCTATCCCTATGACTCCCGTGGGCACCTGCAATAGAGTCCACGAGGAAGGCTATAGGCGTAGAGAGACAAGATTGAACTACGCCTGGAGGCATAGTCTTCAGGATCTAACTTAACTGTGAAAAAAACAATCTTTAAAATCAACAATTAATAATTGCCAATTTTCTGGGATCCCTGCAGGGGATAGTAGCCCTGATTGTAGGGCTCCCATGTCCTGCATAATCACATTAATGGCTTGGAGATTACGTAGTAATGTGTTAAAATTATTTTGGTTTGGTTATTTGCGTCGCCAAACGCAATCATATTTAACAATTTTGTTTTCATATCATTGTTTAAGTCCAGGTTTCTCTAAAAAGCGTTATGGAATCGGTTGACAAGTTGTCCATCAGGCTCATTTGGTTTCTGTCTAATTCTTGGGATACAGATAAAATTGTCATGGGGAGCTGAGTCTGCGCTGTCGGGTTATTAATCTGTTCTCAAATAGGTTTCCGCTGACACCCCAAGTAACGGATTTCCTTGGGGACGCGGTTGGGTTGTTGCCCCCCCCCAAGTTAACTCCCATTTGTTTAAAAATTATAGTTGCAAATGCAGTAAAAGCAGCGTTTGCGCAAACATATCTATATATCATGTAGAGTAAAAGTATAAGTCAACAAGATATAAGCAATAATAGACTGCATATAAGGTGTTTTGACTCCATATGATGATATTGCCTGATGGGTTTCTTTCGTTACTTTAATTTTTAACACTTCCCATTCCTTTTCTCTTTGAATTGTGTTAAACACCGGAAAAACACAAGGATCATTTGAAAATTCTTCAGTTATCATAGCATTCTCTATAATCTCACGCCAATGGCTTCCCCCTCCTCCATTATCCCCCCCCCCAAAAGTCGGCGCAAGGGTGGTGGGTAGTGGAGGAGTAGAGGGTGTCGAATCGGTGTTTTTGTTCTGTGCCAAGGGTGAGTAGGGTTATCCTTTCCCTTTCCCCCACCAGCCCCATTCTCAAAAGGTGATGAAGGGGCGGCAGGTAACGGAGCGGCAGAGGGTGTAGGAGGAGGATTTTTGTCTCTTGTTTCCAGTTTCTCCATCTTTTTCATCAGTTGTTGGAGTTGAGCGTCGTTGAGACCCTGGAGAGTTTCTTGGTGAGCTGTCCAGATGGGTCCGTTCTTGCTGTCAGAATTCGGCAAAGGTGGAAACAGGTCAGGTTTTGGCTTCGGTGAACCAGGAGTAGGAGTTAATTTTGATTTTGGGTCATTGTAGGGATCATTTTTGGGTTCCAGGGGTGGGGGATGCAGCTTTCCAGGGGCCGCAATGGCCAGCACTGGCGGAGGCGGCTGCGGCAGTCGGGCAGGCCGTCGCTTGCTGGCATTCCCGGAGGCTGTTTTCTTAGACAAAGTCTTTGGCACCACCGGGGGCACAAACAACAGGGTGGCAGCCCCTGGGGTTGGTGTCCCTGCTGGTTCTGGGGTAGGTGTCATTGTTGGAGGAGTTGCGGCTACCATAACAGAAGCTACTGCAGCAAGCTCCGGTTTCATGACTTTTAAAGTCTCAACTACCACCTTCCATAAGGTGGCATGTTTTTGGGCATCTTTGGCCCCTTTACTAATTTCGTCCCACAAGGCTTTCCCTATTCGCTCCCATTCGGTAACCTCGAATGAAGCTTGGACTGAGGGAAGAAAGCCACGATCCCAGGATCACTTCAATAGACTCTGTAAGGCGGCACTATCATATTGTAGCTCTCTCTTAGAGAGAATTAGCTGGAGATGTTCCATTACTGCCTGTTCCTCTTTGGATGGCGAGTGCCCCATCTCCTCCCCGACCGCTCACCTTATCAAGGGCGAGATTCCCGAAGTTTTGCAGACGTCTGACTTTCCAGCACCGGGGCAGCGCTGCTTTCAGCCAGCTCACCACCCCCTCTTATCCCGTCAGTTCTCAACTTGTCACTACAAATTGCTGATCTCAGGGTCCCTGTTCAGGTGCCACTTGTTGATGCGGGAGTCACGGACAACGCAGAGACGATCAATGTGATCAAGCAATTGCCGTTTTATTGCATTCATACACGGTTATTTTTACATGATTTGTGCTCGCCTTTTGCCCAGCTGCCCTTAGTGATATGCTGCTGATTGGTGTGGAGCCCAAGGCCACCCATCTGTGCGCAATAAATTTTGTGCCATCACCTAGTTCCCCTGCTCAAGGCTACATCTTCATTCTTGCGGTTTTGCATCCTGTTTTTGCTTTAATTAATTTTCCAATCTCAGCAGTTTTGATTCTCCAGAGCGTCCTGAGCTCACCCTAGTCTTTGGCCTACTGCGGCCTGCTGCTTTTGCCTTACACTTACCCTGACCATTGTCAACATGCTTAATTTGACTATTGTCAACATACTTATTAGCTATTGCCACTACTCACGGGGGCATCCACCCACAGGGAGAGAGCATGGATGTCAAAAAAAGATGTGAAACAGGAGAATATGGAAGTTCCTTCTGAGAATTACCCATATTATCTGTCCATCTTATACTGAGATCATAACAATGAAAATCAGAGCCACTGTGTCATGCTCAGCTACATGGATGCATTGCACTAGATGCAGCCTTTGCTAGAGTCTTTAACCTTAAAACATAACCTTTTCTACAGCACTGACAATGGGCCTCTTTCACATTCATTGGACTGAGACATACAATTCCTCATTCATCTGCAGTGAATTTCATTGTCCATCACCTTTGAATCTGGTGGTCCCCCACTGTTATCCTTTCTAAGCATTAAGAAAGTTGCTGGCTTAAACTCCCACCAGGCATCATCACCTGTGTTACATAAAACAAACACAGAAACCAGAATGTGTAATTTTTGAGTAACTTATTCTCAGTGTCTTTAGCCAGTCCTTGGTAGTCACCGCTTTTGTCTTGTTTGTTCCTTATTTCAATCACCGTAATCTGATGAACCACTCATTTGTGTCATGCGTCAGCACCGTAGACATAAGCTTTTAGTGTGGCACTATCAGACAGTTACTGGTAATGTAGGCACTATAGATACCATTCCATGGCCTTCTCCAGTCACAAAGAATTACAATAAGTAATGAAGCATAGCACTCCTTTCTGATACCAGCTATCTTTGGTCAATCAAAGCTTTTCCAAATCCCCTGGTGTTATATTCCTTCAAATGATTTCTGAAATTTCTTTTTAAATTCTCACAGTTCTCTGAGGTGACACATATGCCTCCTTCTCTTAAAGCTTGCTTTCTGTCAGTTTTGGGATCTTGCCTTCTATTCTCACAACCTGTCCCAGCTCCCTGGAAGTCAATACACCTTCTAAGTCATAGTGAATCTCATTTGTCTGCTTTCCTGCACCATAATATCATAACTCTTGGACAGAGATTTCCAAAACACTCGTTTTCAAAAAAATATCCAGACTACTGCTCTGACATACAAAGCAAAAATGTAGGATGTTTTGTTTATCACAATTTACAATTCAATCAGTATTTTGAATACAGAATAAAACCATATTACCTATCACAAAAGCGGAATAACAGTTTGAAATCTTACACAACAGCAAATTTCTAAAAATATGTATGCCAGACTTCATGCCTAAAAGCAACAAACTTCATAAACAACAAAGGTAGAAAAATATTCCCACAGATGCTAGGCTAAATAAACCTGAAAAAGGAGCAAGGTCTCTGATGTGTTTTGCAGAGGAGAACTCTCCAAATTATCTTACTTAAATTAACTGCCTGGTTTCCTTATGTGAGCTCTTGAGGAATCAGCCCCAACCTAATATATATGTCCAAACTAGGTCTTATCCTCTCATGGAGACAGCCTCATCACTGCCTAAAAAGAAGACTTAGAGGATTGACTTAAACGGGTTACTGTTTTTTCTGTGGTGAAAATTATATAGGGCAAAAAGTTAACTACCACAGCTAAAACCAGGGCAGTTGCTAATTCTTATGAACCTATTGTGGAATCAATGAGTGCGCTCCTACTTGTCAGCAGTTTACCTAGAGCTGACATACACCAGTTTAGTAGCTAAAGCAGCATGATAATGTTAAACATCTTGCCTAAAGATCTATGTGTGTTTCATAGATGACTGGGATGCTGGAGATACTTATAAAATCTACCTGGCAAGAAATGTCTATTTAAAAAACCACAACAACAACAACTATTCTTGTAGATTAGAGAGAATATAATTAAAGAGTCTCAGGGGTCTGACAAGTTTCTTGCTGAGAAAAAAGAACACAATGTCTCACAAACCCCATTTGCCTAGAGTAGCTTGACACATCATCATACTATTTTCCTGTGAATTATATGTTGTCATTTGCACATAAGAGCAAAAACCTATTGTCTTACTACAAAGCTTTTAAAATTTTAGTGTGTATAGAGAACTTTGCTTTTGTTTCATAAGTAGTCCAAAATTAATGTAAAATAAATTGTGGTGCATGCACCATGAACAGAAATAAAAAAAAAAAAAAAAAAAAAAAACGAAAAACAAAAAAACACAACACAGAAAGACAGGAAAAAAAGAAAACAGCTGTATTTTTCTTACAGCTCCTAGCATCCTCTGTGCTTTTAGCTAGTGCCAGGTAGAATATGACAAGATAATTCTCTAAGGAAAAACAAGGCAAAAAAAAATGCTTAATTTGAAGTTTAAAATTTTGCTAGTATCTATGTTTGATAATAGATCAATAAGTGTTGGCATTTTCATCATAGTTTGCACATTAAATGCCTGTAAAAAGTAGGACTAAACTACATCTGAATTAAATTGAGATCTGCAGAAGTGATGCAGCAATAGCTTGAAACACCAGTAATTAATTAAATAAATTAAATATACATACAAGTGACATCCACATGCCTTACATTCTATAAAACGTCTAAAAAAATTACATTCACTTATTACATTTACTAAGATATATAATCATTCTACTGAGAAAATATTTTTATAACAATAAAAATATTTATCTGTAATTCTACTCCCCAGCATTATACATTATCATGCTAATATAAAATTAATACCTCACAACCACATTATAAAACCAAATATAATATCAGAAATATAAAATGCTTATTGTACCAAGAAAAGACAAAAATACATAGGAAGAATATTTGAGAGCTCTTTTTCAGATACTTACAGAGATGGCATATAGGTTTGGTCAAAATGCTTTGTTTTCTCTTAACCAGTTAATCACAGCTTTACAAGTCAGTAAAATAATCTCAAAGTTTCAGCTAAATATTTGTAATGACCTTTAGCATTTTGATTAAACAAACAAACAAACAAACTAACCTTCAGAACTGCTTAAAGCTTTCAGATGAACAACATTTCAGAAACGGCAATGCTTGGAATATTTATTCATTATTTGCAGTTTGTTAAATCATTCTTGAAAAAGAAATCTTGGGATTTTATACATTCTTCAATTAAATCTAATTCAGTATATTCTGAAGTATGCATTTGGTACATCAGTACGATAAGTCATAAAGACAACTCCTCTGAAGTCTGCTATCCAGTTGAACAGTTAACTACACACAAAAAGTGCTTACAGAGTCAATCCTTTATTGTATGCTAAAGCAAAACAATATCTCTCTGTTTTCTGAAACCTGAGACAAGCAACTAGCTACTTAAAATTGGCATGACTGAGAGATCATGGTATGAAAAAGTGTTGTAAATGGTTCTGAATAAGCAGTGAATTTATGATTTCTGGAATTAGCAAAGTAAGTATAGCAATGTAAATTAGAATCATAGAGTCATAGAATAGTTAGGGTTGGAAAGGACCTTAAGATCATCTAATTCCAACCCCCTTGCATGGACAGGGGCACCTCACACTAAACCATGTCATCCGTCTGTTCAACGTGTCCTTGAATGCCACCAGGGATGGAGCATTCACAACTTCCTTGGGCAACCCAAATAGACAGAAAGAAATACAAATTAGGGAGATAGTACAGAGGCAGAGTCCTCAAACATGATATTCAGAAAACTACAGTAAAAGAATATAATCACGCTTTGTCTTTCCACAGTTCATTTCAGATATATTTACATGCATTAGTATCAAAATATTGTAAGAAAATGATGTGTCTATTCTCTTCAAAAAGCATAATTAATCTTCCCTGAAAACTACCTTTTCTACTGCTTTTCTTCAGAGTGTAAACCAGAAGAATTAACAAATGCTATCTTGTTATAAGCACCTTAGCTTCATTTTATTTTATAATTTGTCAAAGATTGGGATTCTTAAAAGAACTTTTTCATTTGGAAGTTTGTGTTTATTTTTCATCCTCACTAGAAAATTAACATTTCTATCCCTTTTCTTGATACAATGGCATTGTCCAGTAGTAAAACCAGTGCTATTTGCCTGGGAACTGTATTGTGCAGCAGCACCTTTAGCAGGTTTGGCATGTACTCATTTTCTCTAACTTGTCTGGAAAGTTACAATACTTTCTGGTTTTCAGTCTTTGCTTACATAATGAGTGCACAATTTACTATATATGCATCAATAATGTGTTCATATAAACAATTTTCTGACAGAATAACATACACACCAAATTTTCCTCTATACTTGTATGACTCAATGAACTACAGTGGTGTTTCTCCTGATATCTGATGGCACTGGAAATAAAACCAGAATTCACTTCCTTCTTCACTCGCACAACTGCTTATCCACTAAACAAATTACCATTTGTTTGTAGACATTCTTCATAACACAGGGATCAACTTTTTCTTCTTTTTTTTTTCAACACCCTAATTTCCTTTCTAGCTTCTGCAAACCAACCAAACCAAACCTAACCAATCCAAACCAAACCGAACCAAAGCAGAAATTTATGAAGGATTAAAAACACAAAAAAAAAAGGAAGTGAAACCCCTCACATGGTTCTCACAGGGTTAAACAACAATTCTTTTTTTTTATTTAGCTGACTTACATAAGTCAAGCAAAGGAGTGGTGTCATCCACTCCCTCGTACAGCTGGAGAAGAGCTACAGTGGCAGTCTTGTAGTTCCTGTCTGTGCAGTATTTGAGACCTGTTGGGGAAACTAAGAGAGAGGCTTATTGAATTTTAATGTTGAACTAATGTTATGTTAGATGGGTGACTGCATGTTGAGAGGAGAAAGTAAAAAATGGTTTCCCCTTTTACCAATGAGTTCAAATGTTCATCCTGTCCTTTCTGTGAACCCACTATTTATGGCAAATTCTTTTAACCTATATATAATTCATTAAGAAATCCGTATAGAATAACATTACAGATAGATGATTGTGTGACAGATTTTTAGACTCAAGAAAGCCTCAAGTTTCCTGTGTTCATGTTACTGGATGTAAAAAGCCTATGTTTCAGTCAGTCCAAAGTAAGCCTCATATATCTCAAAGAAATCAAGTATAAATAAATCACAACAAATATGAATTGCCATGCTATTTTGCATTAGGTAGCCTGCAATTTCTATGCAAAAACACGTAATTCTCCCCAAACTATTTGCAGATTCTTGTTGGTTTGGGGTATTTTTATAATATAGCTGGTGTTTACTGTGTTTTTTCTTGAGTATTCTGTGAATATTTTTACTGAAAAGATAGTGCTAAAGCAGTTAAAAAACTCACAGCAAAAATTTTTTAACTATTTCCTTCAGTTACATTTCAATATTTTAATTCTTTTCTTCTTTAGAGAAATATTGAAGAAATTAAAGATATCTGTTCACACTAATTATATATTGGGCTTTACAGAATGCAGCAACAAAATTCGTCTACATTTTCTGTGTATAGTGCAGCTAATCATCTAAGGAGGAGGTATTCTCGGTGTAAATAAGTTAAAATTGAAAAAAAAGTATAATGAGTTCTGTTACTAGATTTTATCCCTGTCAATTAATAGTATTCTAGAAAAATCTATAATAAAAATATCTTTACCTGTATGCTGTATAAATATCCCTACATATTGTAATAATACCCAAGGAAGCAAGTTCTGAAACAAATAACAGAATGTTGCTGGTGATGAAGGCAAACTTACTATTTTATTTATGCATTTCAGGACTTTTAAACCACAAACATCTCCCTGAGAAATTGAAGTGATGACTGTTCATTTTCTCATCTGGTCACAATTACCTTACATGACACAGATTTTAGCCCATTTCTGGAAACTCATAACCAAAGGCATAATTTTATTACTTTGATTCTTTTTCTGCCTTTAAAATCGTATGCGTATTGGTTTTTTTCTCTCTCTTTTTAACTGTGTGTGTCTTATTAGCTATCAAGTAATAAATATTACATCATATGTTACCTGATGTCTATGGTTATAATCTTTTCAATAAAAATACATGTAATTTATTAATTTTACAGTTGTTATTTTCTGGAAAGCAATTCTATGCACAAATTAGGTAGGCAAAATTCATAAACAGAAATAATGTTCCTTATTTCTGTGTTAGAAGATGTGTTTTAGCATTTTGCTTGCAATATCAGCTGCAAAGCTCATAATAGCAAAAAAATTTATTGTTCATTGTCTGTTTTATATGCTGATATTTAATTAAAGAGCATATAGCTTCAAGTGCATATTATATTTTCTACATGTATTACTCATATTAATGAATATCACTTGAGAGGCAACCAGAGGAGTCGTTTTACGAGGATTATCAGTTAAATAAATAAAGACTTAGTTCTGCAGTCTGAATGGCATGCACGTTAAAGATAGTGCAGTAGGTTCATAAATGGAAATATGCAAATAGTAATCACCAAATCTAGACCATCCATCCACAGAAGTTTCTCTAGTAAACCAACTTCCAAAAAGCTAGAAAGGAAGTTGTGAGAGCTAGGAAAGCAGTTGCCAGTGCAAGGCCAAAAAATATTTGTGTGCATCAAGTGCTCAACAAAGCTCAGTCATTGCATTTCTGAGAACACATTAAAAATTATGAAGATGGTGAAATATGGACAACATGAAGAAATGCCTTCACTTGCAGACCATATTATTTAACACAAAGCCAAAAGCTATTAATGTTCTTTAAGTTAACCTTCATGAGGGAGGCTTTGTACACTCATCACTTTTAACCAGGTCTGACATTACTGAGAGGTCAGGAAAATACCTGATGTTTGATACTAACATCTTCCCATATAATTTCATCTATTTCTTCCCCTCAAGTAATTCTCTAAGGTGTCCATAAAGCTATTTTATTAATACTTATATATCTGCCAGTGATATTTATTGGAAGGACACATGCACACTTTAGAGAAAACAAACCTATACCTTTTTCATTAGATAGAAGGCATGAAATAAATGAAGATTCATAGATTTTAGTCCTAAGACCAAACATAATAGCCATCTATTCTTACTTGTTGTAGGATCCATGGCACTGAATTTCCCATAATGATTCCTGTCATTTTTTGATAAGCTAAAAAGAATTTAGTTTAATCTGCTAGAGAAGTTAGTGTAATAATAACTGCATACACCAGGAAAAGAAAGAGACTTCATGAGAATTACCCTAATAGATCTACTAAATAGTGCATTTAATATTTGGATGATGATAAAAAAAGAATCAATAGGGTCTTTAGAACAAACATTGCCAGTTTGATTATGATATCTTAAAAAAGAATAAGGTCTCATTATTTTGGGCTTCAAATGCATATGAATAACAAGACCATAAGTATACCAAATTCTGTTACTAGATGAAAAGCTGAAGACCTTCTCTTTTTTTTTCTCTGTATATAGAAATTTTAAAGCACTAAAGGAATGTGGGGCTTTGAGGGAAGAACTAATCTAAAAGTTTATTTTCATTTGCTGTTTAAACACCCGATGTATAAGTGCGGTTTTTTTTGTTAAAAATGTTATGTCAAAAAAAATGTTGACATAAACTTACCATTAACAAAACACAGCTAAAGATTATTTTCATATTTTTTTCAAGAAAAATGTTAACCATAATGAAAATTTGGTACAAAGAACATTTATTTTGTCAAAAATTAATTAATCAATCTCAAAAATAATTTCTTCTTTTTTAAAAGAGAAAAACTGTATGTAAAATCAAGCTGTAAAGAAACATAAAGCACACTATGAATGGGTACTTGAATAAAATATTTTTCTTTATATTGCATTATTGGAAGCTGCTTTAAAAAGGATTAGCATCTCCTTACATGATAGAGGCTGCAGAATCAGTCAAGTCACTTAGGAAGCAGAGGCATTTCCATACCCCAGCTTTAAACTAGTGTTCAGATTCCACTTTCCTGAGTGCATTAAAAAAATGTACAGAGAGATATCTAAGCAGGTAACAGCAGGTGAACTTCTGGCCCCATTACAGTCAATGGGAGGTCTGTCATGATATCAAAGGCACCAGGATTTCACCCTCTAACTCATCTTTCTCATATATCAGAAAAGCTCTTTCACCCACCAAACTTAATGACAAAGCAACTAAAAGTTTTGAACAATTTTGAAGTCCATACTGCAAACTTAAATTTTACATTCATTTGAGAGGCATTGGCAGCTTTCAAAGTGTGGATTATCAGTCAGCCTCCTGCAGTTGACAAAGCAAATCAGAGCAAGCAAATTTGAATGTGTGAATAAAATACATGTTAAAAAAATGTAGTAACAACTACTAAGATGCCAAGAAAATTTCTGTATTTAAATTAGACATCTGTGCCCTATTTTTAAATATTCATCATTGTAAGTGATTCAGCATGTTCCCCACTCCTGTCAGAGTTTTAACATATTTTAAAAACCTTTTTGCTTTAACACCTTCATTACCTATGAATCCATTCATAGGTATGGAATGATTTCATTCAAATTCATATAATATGTATCCATCACTAAAAATTTTTCTATCCTTAAACCTATTCACATCTACAGTTTAAGAGAGCCATGATGTTTCATGAGGCTGGAAGCTTTGTTTAGTATTTAATGATGCAAACAGAAACTGCAAAGAAAGCTTGTTTTTTAGAGCTTGTGTAAGAAAATAAATGTCGCTATTAAAATGTAATATAAGAAATTGCATTATTCAAACACATGATCGGTAGGGGCTATAGATTGCCTGCTCTTATCTATATATCTCCGGTTCATAAACACTGCCTAAGATGGGAGCACAATTACCTGGGATTGAACAAAAATATAAAATTACTCCTGAATGGGACATAAAAACTAAAAACCTTGCAAAATATCCTGAAAACATAGAGATGAGAGAAAAAATGTGACCTGTTTATTTCAGAGGTGCTTGGATAGACATTCACTTACTTAGAAAAAAATGGATAGGTGGATAAAACTCTGGATGACATTCACTGTTGTTTTATGTGAGAGGTTGCATAAGGCGATCACAATGGTTCTTTCTGGCCTTGCAATCCATTAATTTATGTATTATCTGAAATGAAAGGGGAAAAAAATGAATGTATTACAATAAGTTTGATGAATATCCCAACCCGAAAGCTAACCCAAAGTTGACATACATTACATTTTTATAACAAAGTGCAAGATCAAAATGCCTGTGGGTTAATTAAACTGGCTGTCAAAGAATGATGAAATGATTTGGGATAGAGGAGAAACTGCATCCAGTACATCCAGAGTTCATGAAAAGCTAATAAAGCAGGGGATTAAACTTTACTTTAAAAAACCTTCTGATTAGACTTGGTGCATAGAAAAGGGCACAATCCCAAGTTATACTTCTGCCTGAAAATGAAGCAATGAGTGAATTAGCAAGACTTCCACTTGCTTTTATAGAGCCACAATAGCAGAAAATATCTGTTGTCAACAAGCTGTCTACGACATCATAAACATCATAAACAAGGGAACATATTGGGGGAATACGGGAAGATGCACCTGCCAAAGAAAGATCAGGAAACACAGACACTTCATGAACGTGTCACAAGCCTGTCAAAAAACTGAACATTCTTTTGATAATATGCTTTATATATATATCACATACTAATAGGTATGAAACATTACTTCCTGGTATATTAGCAAGTTATCATGACACTTGTTACCATCTAGGACTGACAAAATTCTGCAGTGAATCTCAAAGAGTGGTAAACAATGAAATCATGAAGTATTTATCCATTGTCTTAGCTTAATTTTTGTTCTGAAAGACCAGGAGGAAAAAAGTGAAATGGAAGAATTAAGACAATAGACAGCCATACTCTGATAGACTTCACTACAAAACTCTCATTAAACTCCATAACCAGTGAATATATGTATTTGCTTTTTGCTGATTTGAAGGTGATCAGTGTTTGCTTTGTCTGCATTTTGGGAAAAAATTGTGTTCTGCTTCACTTTCTTAGATTCACTTAGCTGTTCCAGAAATAACTTTTATCTCCCTCAGTTTATCTCCCTGAAGATTCCTAGAGTTTGCTTAAATCACTGAGGATAGACAATTAAAGGGGCTAATTGTACTGCTGAAAACAATAATTAGGCTTTTTCTTTCTTTTTTGCTTCTGTTTCTAGTTTTGGTCCTTTTATTGTTTAACCCAAGGTGCAAGTCAGAGCAGTCAGGCTTTGAATAGCAGGAAAGAGCTTTAATGTCTACCTAATAAGACATATTCTTCTTCATCAGGTTCTCAACTTGAACAGTGCCATATGATTCCTGTAACTCATCATTAAAGTCTTGTAATTTACATAGGGAAAACAATGAAACTATGGCAACATCCTCAACAATTTGACAATGAACATTATTAACTTTGGTCAGTATTTGAAATACTTAGGAAAATGGTGCCAGCAGCAAGGCAGGGAAAGATAAAGTGATATATGAATACTTACCATGTGTGTATCATAAGCCACAGACCAGACATGTTGAATAAAAATATTTTTTAACACCAGCTAAAGGAGATTATCAACCTACAAATGAGGCTGCCCTGAAATAGTTTGTTGTCCGCAAATATATATTTTTAAACTATATGTTTCCTCATGCAGCATAGCTCTTATTCAACCTTAAAGCACAGTATTTTTCTCTTTGGAGCATTATACTCCAGGTTTGTCCTGAAGTTTAGAAACAGAGAGATGGAAATCATGCCAGGTTATACAGATTAATTTTAATCTACTGGTGTCATTAGAAGTTTAAACATGCTTAAATGTAAGAATCTAAATTTAAGTGTCTATACTGAAGCATATGCCCATCAGGATTGTATCTAGGAGTGCAAATTTAGGAAATACCAGAATGTCTTTCTAGGGAACTAGAAATATGGCATAATGCCAGATAAAATGGTATTATAGTCCACATTTGTTGCTTTTATACTCAAAGGCCTCCTAATCAGAACTAGAACTCTGTTAGTCTAGTCTGCAGAAACCATACTTGAAAGTAAATATTCATGAAAAATAGCATATAGCCTATATAAACTATTTAGGAATAGGAATGGCAAATACATCTCCTTAGTTTCACCTCTTCTTTTCTTATATTGTATGTTTTATTTATTTATTGATGTTCGAGACTGCTAGTTCAGGTTTTTTTTTGCATATGTCTCTATGGAGCCGTCATAAGACTCAAATAAACCAGTAACAACTAAACTCAGCGTGAACTGAGTGTTTACTGATGGAAATCTGTAATTTTTTACCAATCTATGAATTATTTTGGGCCACTGATGAAAATGCATTAAAACAAGAATATGATTCCACTGCACTTCACAGTGAGAAAAGAGTTTAGTCTGCTAGTTTAAGTTTCTGCTGGAAGACCTTGTAAAAGACTGACATAGAGTAAAAATCTGAGCTAATTCTCCTCCCACTACAGAACTCAAATCTACTTTTTCTAGATTCACTCTATTGTTTGCTTGTTTGTTTTTCTGATATTCTACTTGCCACTTAGCAACTCTATATAAATCTCAGGATAATATTTCAAATCAAGCAAAAAAGCTATAATTTGTATTGGATACAGGATAAAATTTTAGCTGCACTGAGATGCATGTAGTTGAGAATATGCTTTTCAAATACTCATTACTTTACAGTCATTGTTTCAGTATTTATAAAGAATGGATATGACTTGTGGTAAAGTAGACTTCCAAAGACACTATGGGAAAGGGGAAATTGTATCTTTTCACCAAGCTGATCTCACCTTTCTTTCTCAGAATTATAGAAATGTATACATTTAAATTTGCCTACTCTGAAATGCTACCTAGCATCAAAGCTTCCACCTCAAAATGTTCCTTCCTTTCTCACTTTGCAAACACTTAGCTTTTTACATCCCAAACACTCCAGCTTTTAAATTCGTGGCTAATGCTCATTTAAAGTGTAGGCAGGCACAGTCTCAATGCCCATTCAACAGGCTGGATCCAAGCTTCTGAAATGTCAAAAGATGATGATTCGAGCATGACAACCAGCATATGTTAATTTGCTCTTGAACCCTCAGTTTCCTTCTTGCTTATAATGCTTCAGCAGTCTCACACTGCATTTTTATCAGTTTATCTGATAGGCACCAGGCACAAAAAGTTTAGTGGACCTCCAAAGTGCAGTGGAAAGACTTTTAAGCAGTTACATATTGAAACTGATTTACAAATAACTCTAAAAATCATATGACCAAATGATTTAAAGTCATTCTTTGTGAATGAAACTTAAAGAAACATTTTTTTCTGAGCTGGGAAAGGGTCTGCTGTTCATATTCACACTATCAGGCACATATCATTGAAACAGTGAGATTATAAACCTCACTGTGAAAGTCTCTGATTATCCTTGCTCCCGGTAAAAAACACTGATCAAATACATAAAGCCTTGTTTTAGACAAGGCTTCAAAAATTTAGAGAACATTCCATGGACAATATAAGAAGGGACTATCACAGCAGCCTTCCTTAGCTCTCCCATGGAGAATCTAAAACCAAGTCTTCCCTTTTCTTATTCCTAATGCCAAAACATCAGTTACACTCACAGCAGTCACACAGCTTTAAACATTGTAGCACAATAGGATATTCTCTTATTTTCTTCCATTATAGATTAAATTATCTTCACAACAAAACAGTGTAAACTTGCAGCATCCATCCTATACATGCTCAGCTTTATCATGATTGCATTAAATTGTGTGAAAACATGGCTAACAAACAGACAGAGGATATTGTGGAATACCCATGAGTACTGTGGTTACCCTTACTTGCCCATAATGTTTAATGTTGATTTTAAGACCCTTTCGCATTCTTCCTCCAATCTTTTTTCTTGAGATAACAAAGGGAGCTCAGGTGAATGTATACTAATGCACTGCACTCCATCTGTCTTCTTTTAATTAAATCAGGAGCTGTAGAGCAGGGGTAGAGCAGCATGCTCCAGCCTGCAGCCTGAGAAACAAAAGAAGTGACTTGTACGGTATGGAGAGAGACTAATGGGCAAAAGTATTCCTGCATGTAGTAATCTGTGCTCCCTACAATGCTACTCATCATTCTGTCTAACTTCAATAATATTCTTAGCATGAAATGTCTAAGATTAATGAGGCATTTATTCTCCGATAAGAAGCTGTCACAAAAAATACATTTTCCATCAACATTTTTGCAGTTAAATTAATACAACCAACTTTTTTGCAGATATGGGATTCAACAGCCCTTTATAGCAGATGATGTGATTCGAGTCCATCTAGCAGGTTTACATCTTAGGGTGGGTCTGCACTCATTTTCTTTGCTTATGAGCATAGTGCTGCTAGACAGGACACCCTTGAGTCTCAAACTGCTATCATAGGCATCTATTCCTTGAAACTGCCTTCAGGGCTAAATAGATCTATGGCCTGGCCCACTGTAGGGGTTTTTTTTGGGAGTGTCAATAATAAATGAACAAAGGACTTCTAAAATTTGTCATCTTTTTCCTCCTATGTGGTTGATCTTGGACAGAATTCCCTGAGCCCATTTTCCTGTCTTTCTCTTCCTTGAGCTAGCAAAAAATCCTCCAAAGGTAGTCCTCTGCCGTTAGCACTCAAGTACTGACAGGGCAACCGTTGGCTTAGGTCTTTTCTTTACATGTTGTAAAATATCATAATCAGAGCTGCATGTTTAAAATAAGGGTAAGTGTGTCTTACAGTCTTACAAGGCAAATGATCCATATAGCCTCTTGGCTACATTTTTTGCAGACTCACTTTTTCACAGGGTTTTTCAGGAGTGGTAGGTAGCTAAGACATTTATTGATCAAAACTTTAGAATATATTCTTCTCAGTTGACCACCAAAAGGATCAAACATGTGGGAGTCAGTTTTTAAATCTTTTTTGCCACCTTTCATAAAGTTTAGCCACTTCTGATTTGGTCATCCTAGTGAATGTTTCGTACAAAATCCTCAAGCCTCCTTGCTACATCCAGTGGACATCCTGTAGAAATCTCAGAAATGTTATTGACTTCATTGATTCTATCCTGCTGAGCCTAATCAAGAACAAAGACAGTAGTAAATACAAAAGTAAGCTGCCCTGTGAACAGTGGAAGTAATTGTGCGTCATGAGTCATGTCCACCCACAAGCATAGTACCACTAGCTCCTGACTGCCCCAGCTACTGCAGCCCTACTCAAAAGCTTTTGATGTGCCCCACGTAATTAACTTCACAAAGTGCAAATGGAACTTGCTTCTAAGATACCCTTTTCTGGTTCAGAAGTCTGTGACTGCCTTTTCTCTCAAATTGTCTGATTGCTTTATAGAATTAAGCTAAGCAAGGAATGATTTTTTTTACCTACCAGTTTGCTTAAAGCTGCTGCTTCTTTCTTAGTCTTGTAAAAATGCCTTCATGTTAGGAATCTTCCCCACCTTTTAGCTTTGTCAGATGGTCCAACAAAATATATTGCCCCTGTGTCCTCACAAAATGTATCGCTATATAAAGGATTGCTTGATTTTAAGCACAAGTGGCTTTACTTTTTTTTATTATTTTGATATCCCTGATACTACATTTTCTTCATTTTACTCTAGTAGGTAGAGAAGTTATCCCCATAAGACATGAAAGATTGCAAGTAATAACAGTAGGAAAAAGTACATAGAGGGCTAGACAAACAAATCACTCCTTTTTCTTGACTGAAACAGACAAGTGTTTCCAAGAGACAGTACAGAAATATCTATGGCATAGCAGTGTAAAGTATATTTTCAATCACGTATTTATCCTGGATGATCTAAAGACACTAAATATATCATTCCCCTATAATCTTTGTAGGCATTTTACTTTTGTGCCATTGTATATAATAATCTCCTTTTAATAAGAATTACATTTTTTAATCATTTTAGGGTCAGTACCTTATCTCTTATTCATAGTTTGTTGGGGTTTAAATCAAACACACTTTCAGAAACATATCCATAGTAAAACTCTAACGTCATTTTTCTCCAGCACAAATTAGCAATGTCATAGAAAGGCAATGAACTCCTAAATCTACATTTAGAAGTATTAAGTTGTATTTAACCTGAGACAAACTTCATTATAAAAATTCATTGCATTAATTCTCAACATGAAAAATGTCCCTTGGGCCAATACATTTACAGAGCTGTTGTTTACTGTTGTATTTCAATACTGTTCTTAAAATGTCAAACTAACCACAGCTTTCAGAAATTCTAAACTTTCTTCTACTGTGTATCTAGCTTTCTTTCATCATTGTACCTTTCCTTTTCCCCTGCATTAACTTAATTAAAAATATATTTGGAGTAATCTTGCTTATCAGATTAAAATATTTAATAAATCAAAAAATGCTACATTATGAGCTATTAAGGTAAAGGTAAAGCTTCAAATAAAAAAATTAAGTGTAATCTCAAAAAAACTCCCCTTGAAAACACATAGATCTACCATGCTACTTGTCATGGTTCAACCCCAGCTAGCACCAAAGCCCGACACAGCCATTCATTCACTTCCCCCATCAAGTGGGATGGGGTTGAGAGTAAAAATGAAAAAACTTATAGGTTGAGATAAAAACAGTTTGATAGGTAAAGCAAAAGCTGTGCACATAAGCAAAGCAAAATATGGAATTCATTCACAGCTTCACATCAGCAGGCAGGTGTTCAGCCATCCTCAGGAAAGGAGGGTTCCACCATGCACAGTGGTGATTTGAGAAGACAAACTCCATCACTGCATACATCCCCACCTTCTTTCTTCTTCTATCAGCTTTAGGTCCTGAGCACGATGGTATGGGATATCCCCTGGGTCAGTCGGGGTCAGCTGTCCCAGCTGTGTCCTCTCCCAACTCTTTGTGCACCCTTAGTCTACTCACTAGTGGGGTGAGAAGCAGAAAAGGCTTCAACTGTGTGCAAGCATTGCTCAGCAGTAACTAAAACATCCCTGTATTATCAACACTGTTTTCATTGCAAATCCAAAATACAGCCCCATACTAGCAACTATGAGGAAAATTAACTCTATCCCAGCCAAAACCAGCACACTCTCCACCCCTTACTCATACCATTTATGAGTATTATATCATGTTCAAGCATAACAAGAACAATATATTCCATATCTATCTCATTTGTTATGTCAGACATGGCTTACAGAACTTAAACATTTAGTCATTAAAGTTGTGTTCTCTGACAGTTTTAGATGCTGTCAGAAGCCAAAAATTATGTTTATTTTCAACTTAACTCTGGAAGCTGATAGTTTTATTAATCAAAATATCTTCCATTTTTAAGTGATGATCTAGTTAACATAAGTTGTGCATTTTTCTCTTAATGTACTTATATATAGATGGATAGGGTCTGAAGCAGAGAGCCACTTGACTAGGATCACACAGATGATCTGTGAAAGAGACAAAAACTGGTTTCATTCACCTTCATTCCCAGGATACAACCACAGGACTAGCACTCCATATTTAACTGATGTTTGATACAGCCTTCTCTGATTGTTAGATTTAGTTCCTAATCCATTTTCTTGCACAACAGGAAATTAACTAATTTTAGGAAAAGACTGAAACCCATTTTTTTTCTTAATATTTTGCATTTTCATCAACAATTCTGACAGAATCGATAATGTGCATTTCTAATTTATGTTGTAGATGCACCAGCAATTACTATTGGCATATCCCTCAGGAAAACTGTCTTCAGAAAAAAATGCAAGAACAAAGGCACTTGCAGCGCTTGAATTTCTAAAGCACATTTAAAGGAAGAAATAATCTATAAGCAATGTCTTTCCTTTCCCTGTAGAATTTTCAAGTACTTGCATCTGGTGGGGCAAAATCAAATGAGACTGTTTCAGCTACAAAAACAAACATTTATAGATTGACATTTACATAGTCACCAATTTGTAAAAAGCTACTCTCATTGTGATTTGTCATGTCTCACTTATCCCACTCATCCCTGTAAAACACAGAACTGTGTTGCAGGGTATCAAACGTTCACTTCAAGGTGAAAGTATCTTTTTCAGGGATAGTAAAATTAAACTATCCAGAAGGAGAAACGATTAGATTTACAAAAAAATTGGGTTTGGGTTTTTTCTTGGGTTTTTTTTTTTTGGTTGGTAGGGGTTTTTTTGGAAGGGGGGCGGTTCTTCCCCCAGAAGGTTGAAAAAAACCTGGAAGAAAAAAAAGATGAAATTTCTTTAGAAGAGAGATCTTTAATAGATTAATAATCTATCAAATGCAACAACGCTTTATCTTGGCCTTTCAGTTGCTTCTGTATTTGTTATATTGGTTTCACTCGGACAAACAATTGCGAGCTAAAAGGACGCCTTATGTCTTTTTTCACATCCAGACATGTAGAAGCAGAACAGTGGATGTAGCAGTAATCATGAGAAATGACTGGTCAGCAGAAAACCACACAAGAGTGTTTAGTAACATTATAAGGCAGCTCATTAGCAGAGGACAAAGCTGCTACAAATATATGAATACAAGGTTGCCTCTTGGATGTAACCAAGAGCACACGCTCAGATATTGTACCTGCTGTCTTTTGAAGGAAAAACAGCATGAACAGTTTTAAGTTTCCATTTAGGTGCAGTGGTCTGGAGACCAGTGCCATACAAAGTCTAAATTCTTCTACTCATCACAAAAAGATAAATTTTATTCTGCAGCTTAATCAGATGACATGTAATGTGCTTGGATACCAAAAGACCAATTGTATACATTTCTAATGATTGAATATAATGGCAATTTGTCACTGAGTTTTGTTTAATGCACAATATCCTAAGTGAGAAGGGAATTTAAATTCCAGTGTAGCAGAATACAATGTATTTCTATACATATTTTTAGTGAATGAATTGCAGACTATGTCTTCCTCTGCTAATACAGCAACATCTGAGATGTCTGGTTGATAAGACTTTTCAAGGCCTGATCTTCTGAATGAGGCATGGCAGAGTAGGATCAAGCCAAGGAAAAAGTGGTTTAAATTTTAGAAGCCACAAAGACATTACTGACTTCAGATAATGCAAAATAGATTAAAAGACTAAATGAGAATGAAAACTGCTGTGGTGAAAAACATATCAGGTTTAAATGTTGTTTTACCTTTAACTCTGTCTTCATTTTTTAATATGAAATCTGCTCTAATGACATTGTTGCGAATGTCACTCATTCCTTCAGCCCTTACCATTACATACTTTTCCAGTTAATTAGGGGAAGCTCAGAGAAAAAGCTCAGATAACTCAGACTACTCAGAACATAGTCTGAGAAAGCAAACACACCAAACAGCAAGTTGCAGAGCAAATCAAACACATGGAACCAGGTCCCTATTAGCTGGTCACAGTTTTTGATTACTTTCACCAACCAGGGTTCATGCCAGCCATTCTGATATCAAAGGGATTAATAAGCCTTTACTAGACACCTGAAGCTTTTTAATATATGAATTATATCTTTTCTTTTTCTTCTTTTTGTAGAGTTTATTGATTCTTCCTGCTCAACTTTCTTCTTCTTAGCAGATGTTGGAAATAATTATATTAAAATTGATCTGGTATGTTCAAGGCAAACATTAGCTATGAAATCCAGTTTTTAATGGAAGATATATACAATACTAACCACATGGATCTTAGTCCATGTCAGTCTTTCATTCTGAATGAGATTTGAGAGAGGTGACGAAGCACAGAGCTAGGTACATGAGAGTGCAGTGCTGGTTCTTATGTTAATGGACTCACAGACTCCAAGTCACGAAAGAATCAATATGAATAAGGCACCTTAAAAATATATTCAAAGCTGCGCTTGAGCCAAAAAGTTTTCTGATTACTAAGAGAGGGGCAGCCAAGTAAACAAAAAGGAAAAGACTTTCCTTGCCCTCTATCACCTTAAAAATGAACAACATATATTCCCATAAAATACAGTAATTGGTGCCTTTCCGGATCCTGGGTTTCTCAATTCTCATAGTAGCGGAAAGTGAATGTCTGTCTCGCAAATATCTTAGAAAGCCAGGCAAGCTTATGGGACAGAGTAGAAAAGGAGTTTTGCTCCAATGATCTCTGCTATGTCCTTCCATTCGATACTAAATAAGTGTCAGGCAATTAGAAATGGAACAGTGGATACGTAAATGATACTGCCTTCCCAATAAATTGCTAATACCTGGATAGTGCTGCATGACTGGAAACATACTGTTACAATAACTGCAGTACGAATTTTTATTTCTGAATAATAGAGAATATGAAGAAGATCAATGTAGCCATTGAAACCATGAAACAAACAATCTACTACATGATTCTTTTCCTGTCTGATTTCTTATTTTCTTCCTTCCAGAATTGAGACATACTACATCGAAGCTTTGCAAGACTAACATGCACTTTCTTTTCTTTCTTGGCAGAATTGAGCTGTGGTGTGCATAGTAGTCTCTGGATAATATTTAATGACTGCCAAACTGTGACATAAAGTGCCTGCTTCATCTTGTAGGGTAAAAATCAACCTCATTTGTAGTGAGCACCTGAAGTTCATTATTTGGGAATAGCTAGAAACACATTAAATAAATGTGGTTTGTTGGTTTTGGTTTTTTTTTCTAATGTATTGACACATACAGCTTTTATTATAACAATCTGGTCAGAAAAAGGGACATCTACAAGGCACATATCCACACTTATTTGCATTATTTATTTCACTTGGTTCATGTGCTATCTTTTACCATCTGTCACATGGAAGATAGCTTTCAAAGAAATTCTGGAATACTAATGGAATTCCCTCAGCATCACCATTCAGTGCAGGTGGCATTTTTATCTCTAAAACTAATTAAAATGCATGTTTTAAAGAGGCATAGTGTTTAATTTAACCAGATAGGATACACAAGACATCTCTTCAGTATTTCAAAGGTCACAGCATGAGACTGATTTGGCAAACTTCATCTAAAATAACCAAGTACTTAAGGGAGTTTTAAGAACACATAACATGCTGATTTCATACTTAGTAGCAAATTTTACAGCAGCTGTAACTATACACTGGATTCAGCTGCATTTTGTAAAATGGTAAATTGGTAAATGAACTTAAAGAACAAACACGTTCACTTTTTCCCATCTACTACTACTACTACAATGAAAATACAAAAGGATTATTTTGTATCTAACCTCAAATTAGCAACTGGAGTTATATTTTGCATTTATCTGTACTGGTTGGCAGTTTGGCACCCAGTCTTCGCAAATTAAGGGCTATTATTTTGCTAGAATAAGAACCACACAGAAGGAGAAAGAAGTAATGAACAGAAGACAAGTAAATTAATTAGTTGTGCAGGACACTTCTCATACCCTTCTGCCATAAAAAACACCGGGTTTTGCTGCAATTTGCCCTGCAGAAAGAGAAAGTGGAGCCCTGACAGATACTGAGCCCCTTAAGAGTGGTCAAAACCAAAATGCTGGGCATTTGAAATGCTTTGAAAAACTTGACTAAATACTGCTTGCTGCTGCAGTCAGAGCTTTTCTTCCCTGCTCAAACAGCAAGAAATTCAGAATAGGAAAACAACTCTTGCATCAGCAGTACATCACCAAGTTATTCACACTACTGTTACAGTAAGGAGATTTTTTCTGGGTGTAAATTGGGATTTATTGGCAAAATATATTGCTTTTAACTAAATGAGAAACATCTGTACAGTAATTCTAGTTCTGTGTGTGCTGTTTAAAATACCGTTAAATAAAGATGCTTAAAAGATTTGCTTTTATGTTGCTTCTTCCTGAGCTAGTGTCATTGTAAGAATATTTTGTATGATTTTTAAGGACAAAAAAGTGATTGAAAAACTCTTTCAATTTTTCTTTTTATTGGTAGTATTTTAACTGATTCTCTAAAAAGGTATGAAACCAGTAGGTGTTGGGAAGGCTTTTTATAACCCAACAGAAATCTGTCTAATCCTGGAGCTTTACTAGCTCTAAAGGAATTGTCTTACTTATTTCTATTAAATCAGTAACTGATTTTAATGTAACTTTTGAGCATTTGATAGACTTGGAAATACTAATAATAGCAAAATATGGAAGCAAAGGTCTTATAGCTTTTGTATTATACTGGATCTGCGGATACCTTCAAAGAGCACCTTGGAGTGTTCTATGGCATCCTTTACAGTCAGTGATGGGAATGCTACTTACTGTTATCCTGTTAAGCAGATACAGGCAAAAAGATTCTACTCAGTTTTTATTCCATTGCATTAATCTAAAAGCTCCCATGCAGTATTCAGAGAATCAAAGCTAATTATTATGCAGAAATGAAACCATAATCTATACTATTAAGAGAGAGTCACTAAAATCTGCTGATAGGCATACAGTTCCTGTTTCTTTCACAGCAATTCTGGCTAAATGAAGGTCACTACACCTGACCTATTTGTCTAGACTTTCTTTATGATCAGTAAAGATCTACTCAATAATGTCAATGAAGCCATGGGAGTGGCAATACTTTTATTTACACCAGCTCAGAATGTAGAAAATTATCCCTGATTTTTAGGCACCCATATGAAAGAAAGGTAATTCTCACCTTAAACTGAAAATTCATGTCCCAGTTCAGCCAAGTATCAAGGTATACTTCACCTTTAGGGAGTTTCACTGATTCTATTTCTTCCAGAAAGGAAGAAAAGCCTGTTCTAAGCTTGGACGATAGGCTTAACATCCACAATTGTCCACCTATGAAGTGAAATCTTCCTGCACTAAAGACTGCAACAATATTTAGTACAAAGGTTGATGTCATTTGGCCGTCTGAATGTCACTGCCATACAAATCATTTGTCTTGCTTATACTGGAAAATAAAACAGGCACATGTAAAGCAGTGACGGATGGAGGACAAGATGTGACTTGCAATGGCCAGAAAAAGATGAAGCAAATATTTACTATTGATGCATTTTAAAGTCTCTCCTGTGCTGGAGATGGGGAGTAACATTTTACAGGAACTCTGTGCTGGTGAATGAAGCTCAGTCTGTGTAGCTAAGTTTCCTTGCAACAAGAGAAAAGTTATGTATTATGCAATAAAAGGGTGTGGTAATATAACTATATTACAGATATAAATATAAGCATAACAGAAAAAGTATAAAAAGGCGAAGCAAAACCACTAGAAGAAATATGTGGTATGGAACAAAGGAGTATGAAACCAGACACAAATATAGAGTAATTAATCACACTAAAAAGAACCATGAGGCATTTAAACAAGGTAAGAAAAAGCACCAATTGTGTAAGTAACGAAGGGTGAAAGAATATACTACAAGATTAGCAATATCCTTGGACGGCAGATAGAAAATCTGTAAGAAGTTTGGAACAGTCCTCATAAATCTGGAAAACTAGCATCATATGAGAAGGACAAGATACAGTGAATTGAGTGTGGGAGCTGGACAGAATATTAGGAGTAAAGAAGAAAAAATGTCTGGAAAAGATGATATTAGACTGTTAAAAGCTGTTAGTTTTTTAATTAAAATGCTAAAATGTATTTACATAAACTGTGTAAGCAGATATAAGCAAAAAATAGATGATTCAGTGTTTTCCGGAAGTCTGCATTCATTTCTAAACTAAAACTGCCAGCAATGCTGAAGATTAGGAACAATGGTAAACTCTCTGCACAGAGAATCAGGTACGTGCAATATTATTGAATATGCATCATGAAGAAGCAAGGATTCAATTCATTTCCTGTTAAGAGACATGAATGAAACAATACTCTGTTATGAAGGTAAATAAGAGTAAAAAAGAAGCTAGAGTGTGAGATAAGGCACAAAGAACCAGAAAATACAAAGGTATCAAGCAATCTTTAAGAATCAGAATTCCTGTAAATCCCTGTCTTCTATCTGAAACTTCTTGCAAATTCAAATTTCCTGGGGTACAATTGTGGATAATACCTGTAAAATTAAAAGCCTCATTTCTGTTACCAAAAAAAGAAAAAAAAAAAAAAAAACACACACACAAAAAAAAAAAAAACCAAAAAACAAAGCCTTTTTGACCTCTTAGAACAATTTTGAACACAGAAGGTTTTTTTAGGAATTGAAATGTGTTTGTTCATCTATCAGTGTTTGCAGCAAGTAAACATGATGCCAATTAGCCTTGTTAATGTGAAATCATTATCAGTTCCTGGGCGGAAGAATGAGTTCATCAGCTCAGGCATACATCGCGTGTGTTGCAATATATCCTACTGTTAGGTAAGAACAGTATGGATGTTTAATCAGTATTTGTTTGGAACAGTCCAGGCCTAGGGCTTGAAGCCTTCAGTGGTAATTTGCTACTGGGGCACCAACTATCCTCATAGATGAATTAAGAGACAGTTGTACTAGAACCTGAACAAAAGTAGAATCATAGAATCAATAGTTAGGGTTGGAAAGGACCTTAAGATCATCAAGTTCCAGCTCCCCTGCCATGGGCAGGGACACCTCACACTAAGACATGTCACTCAAGGCTCTGTCCAGCCTAGCCTTGAACACCACCAGAGTGTTCACAACTTCCTTGGGCAACTCGTTCCAGTGCCTCACCACCCTTACAGTAAAGAACTTCTTCCTCATATCCAATCTAAAAAAAAGCCTTTTAGCAAAAAAAGTTTAAAATTGAATATTATTAAACCCACAATTTTCCAGTGAACCTCAGTATAACTGCTGGATGAGGGGGAAATCAGATTTTTAATATTGGAAAATCCACTCTGCCTCTAATAAAATGTTAGTGCAGTCTATTCAGGCTGCTGTCAGAACCAAAAGAAAGTTGGGAAACATAATGAAAAAATATCCCGTTTCCGATCCAGGCACAGAAAATGCTGACTCTAAGCCCATGGACAACATAGATGGGTTTCAAAATATCATGTTGATGCTTTACAACCGCGACAACAATAAAAATATACCAGAAAACACCATTCTAATTAATATAAGCCTACCATTTCTGAAAGAGCATGTTAAAATTAGTAGCTGGTTATAAAATGCCAGAGGCCCATGCCGGCTCATGTTATCATATTTGACAGAAAAGATAGTGGACTATAAAATCATGAGTGGGTTGGAGTGAATTGATGTTGACTTTCACTGTCTTGTGAGGTGCAGTCACCTGATACCAGCGTGAGCCAGATTTACCGCAAACAGGAGTTGATTCTTCACACGGATGAGGGACGTGTGAAATTTCTCATCATAGGATTCTGTGCATGCAAAATTGTAAGGGATTTCAGGGGAGATGTAATAAATATTCTGGAAAAAAAAAATAAAAATTACTGTGGCTACTGTCATGGTTTAAGCCCAGACGGTAACTCAGAACCATGTACCAGCTTGCTCACTCCTCTCCCCGACCCCACTTCTTCCTCCTCCTGCTCCCGGAGGCATGGGGAGGAGAATCCAAAGAACGTAACTCCCATGGGTTACCATCCCTAGAGCAGTTATAGCAAAACTGATAATTAAGCAACTTCTTTGCTGCCAAAGGTAAAATGCGTAAAATGCTGATTTACATTAACATGCCCGGATGCAAACCTATAAACTGCCATGGCTCAGACAGTTTCACCTACTGATCAGCCAGTCTTCCTGTGAACACAGGGCAGATATCCAGGTCAGTATCTTCTTAAATCAACAGAGGTAATAATTGTGCATGTTTGAGTCAGCACTAAAAGAGTGCAATATTTTTAATTAAAGTAAGTTAAGTAAAGCTTCAATTCTACTTGGTACATCATAGTATATTCTTACTGACAGGAGGATTGTGTGCGCCCTCAGCAAGATTACCAAAGACACCAAGCTGTGTGGTTCAGCTGATGCGTTGGAGGGAAGGAATGTCATCCAGAGGGACCTTGACACGCTTGTGAGGTGGGCTGACACCAACCTTATGAAGTTTAACCACGACAAGTGCAAGGTCCTACACCTGGGTCAGAGCAATCCCAGGCGCAGCTGCATGGAGACCTCATAGCAGCCTTCCAGTATCTGAAGGGGTGCCTATAATAATGCTGGGGAGGGACTCTTGTCCTCCTAATGGAATTTTATCCATTAGGAATTTTATCCATCCTCCTAATGGACTTATATCCCCTAATGGGACTGTAGTGATAAGACCAGCCAGAATGTGTTCAGACTTAAACAGGGGAAGTTTAGATTGGATATAAGGAAGAAGTTCTTTACTGTGGGGGGGTGAGGCACTGGAATGGGTTGCCCAGGGAAGTTGTGAATGCTCCATCCCTGACGGTGTTTGAGGCCAGGCTGGATGAAGTCTTGGGTGACATGGTTTAGTGGGAGGTGTCTCTGTCCATGGCAGGGGGGTTGGAACCAGGTGATCTTAAGGTCCTTTCCAATCCTAATTTTTCTATGATTCTATGATTCTATGACAAGATTTCTAAGATGTTCAAAAGCAACTCAGCAATGTATCCTTCCCGGATAGACTTTCTTCATTCTGGGCAAGGGCGTTGATAGAATAATGATATTGGTGGTAGTTATATGCTCATCAGTCACCATTTTCTTCCTAGCCAAGCCTCAAGATCAGTGTGTCCCGTCATGAGAAAACCCCATATGACTGCCTGATTTCAACAGTGTTGCTCATGCTCATTATTCTCAGCTTTTGTCTTTCTCTGCCTTCAATGGTCGTCCCATCTTTCAATTCTCTTATGTCTCTGGCAGTTCTTTCAGCTTGTTCTTCAGAGAAAATCCCTCCCGTTCTGCCTAACTTCCTCTGGGAACTTCCATAATATTCAAATGTTGTTCCTGTTTCTTCCAAGCCACCCCTCAAAACTCACTATCTGCAAGATGCATTTCAGAAACAGCTCTGTCTGGATGGTAGACACGTCTCAGTACCACTATCAAGTCCCTTTTGATGCCAAACATCCATGACACCACTCACTGAACAGTTCAAGCTGAACATAATTGAAATAACTCCTTAGCTTCAGACATATCACTACCATCCCTTTTCAGTGCTGTAGACAAAACTGCCATTCTGCCAATCAATCACTTGAACTTCTAACATGGTTTTTTGCTTCTGATTTCTTAAATCCACATTATCTCTAATTATCTCACATACATTCTGCATAAAACATAATTTTTTATCTGCCCATCCACATAGCCAAAGATCTGATCCTGCTCACTGAGCATCCTGCTTACTAAGTACAAAACAAAAGTAGCCTCGCACTGCTGTGAAATGCTGCTGTGTATAAGCATTACCCTACAGATCACGCATTGCTCTGTTTACAGCATGCTTGTGACTCCTCTTCACTATAAAATTTATGTTATTTGTTTTGTTTTTATAACCTAATCCCACTTTATCTCTCTTTCAGAAACAAGAGATTGTCTCCTGCTTCTAATCAACTACAGATAATACCCTCCATCTCCCACTTCATTCATTTTCAAGCAGTTACTTTCCTGTTGTTCACGCTTGGAAAAAACACTCCAAAGTAACATCATTGCTTTCCTTCAAGTCTCTTCTCCAAATCTGTCTTTTGACATTATACTTATGAAAATACTTTGATAAATAAGCTGTAATAAGATTCTTGCCTACCAGTATTGTTTTATTTCCTTTTCTTCCTATACTGTTATGTTCTTGCTCCTACGTATGCTAAATGTGTTTTTGTGCAGCATATTTTTGGCTAATGCTTGTAGATTTCTTCTCAAACTAAGTTCAGAAACTGCAATTGAGTTCAGACTTCCAGTTTCTGAGTCCTACTGCAATATGAACATAATTACAGTAATAATAATCTAAGGTTCCTCACAGTGCTTACACTTTTGCTTTTTAATATATTCACAGACCTGTATTATTTTCTTCATTTTCATAACAGTTGAGAGACTGAATGAGGTATATGCTTTTCCTCAGAATACTGTTATCATAACTAATAAACAGTAAACTGAAGCATAAAAAGACAAATAGCATTCAGAACATCTGTTTTCCAACCTAGAGAGTAATTGGGTGGAATGTAAGCACTAAAGTTTTAGGAGAGCAATCTCATCAATCAACATTGCAGGACATAGAGTTCTATCAGAATCTTTGGTTTGGATCACAAAAATCTATAGATGCCCACACACTCACATCCTAGCTGAAGAACTACGTGATAAGCACCACCAGGACCCAGAATTCATTGAGAAAGACTTGAAGTACTTCAAGGACACTAAGTGCACTTTTGTCCCTGGAGCTGCCCAATTTGTTTGCTGTATTTGTACTTTCAATAGCACAAAACCAGTAATGCCTTGAGAAGCAGATAGTGCAATGACTGTATTTGTTTCCACACCACAACACTGGCCAAGGAGGAGCTGTAGTGAAGGGTAAGACGTGTAGCACTGCATAATAATGTAGAAGCTATTATATCACCATAAGGATACACTAATCTAAATATCCTACTTCCCAGGAGTACAGTCCTGAGCTACTGAGGTAATTCAGGAAAACAAAAGATGAAGACAGGTTTGAAGGTGAGCAGCTCTACATCTGGGAACAGAAAAACCCAGGGTACGAAAATAACTCTCTCCAAATACAGAAAGCGTCATTCTTCTTGAATGGGAAGACAGAACCCTTAAAATCCATTCATCACACTATGGCCTCCATAAACTAGGGAAAAAATGTAATATATAGACAAATTTTAAGGTTTATTAACCTCCAAGAATCATGAACTAAAGTCTTTGTTTCATTCTATATTCCTTTTCCATTCAAGTTTCAGTGTGATGCCTCTGCAGTGAAAAGCTGTATTTCTGTAAACAATATTGGGGTTGTGGCTGTTATCATTTCACACAAGACCCCTCTTGCAGAAAGAGCTTTGGAGAATATTGGACTATTTTTTTAAGCACCTTTGACAGTCTGCTGTGCTGAGTCGAAAGATTTCAAGGTACATTAACTTTAACAAAAGAGTGTCCTTGCCAAAAGCCCCCATTTCATTTCAAAATAACGATAGCTGTTTTAAAAACATATATATAACTTAACCCAACTCCTTTATTTATTATTATTATTTATTTAGAAGGTCCCTTAAGAAAATCCAGATAAAGGCTGATAGGCTGGGATTTGCAGGAACGGGGACAGTTTCAATTTTGCTTTGAATTCAACATAATTGAGACTGCGGCATTTGAAAATGTGCAGTCTGTAGATTAGATCATGTAGTTTCCCACCCATTACTGACTCTTCTCCTCACGGTGTATGATGTGCTTCGCCTCATACACACATTCTATTTCATTCTGCAAATAATCAAGGGCAAACTTTAGAACCTGGGGAAAAGGCTTTTTCACAGCACATGAATTGCATCTTTAGTCTTTGCATGCCAGAGGATTCTTCAATTTGTTCCATGGAGATCTGTTTTCTGTGTTACTCTGGCATTCTTCTAAGTATGTTTTCTTCTTGGGAAGAAGAGATTTCTATTGCTATGCTCTGAATCTGTTACTCTGTTTGCAAAATGATTAAGCTAGGTACAGTTAAAAACAGAAGAAAAAAAAATCAATACTTTGTGATCTTCCACTGAATTGATGTGGTTTTACTTATTATGATTAATAACTTCTCACCTCTTTGAACATTACTGAAACATAAGTTTTATTCTCCCTTTATCTTAATTTCATACAGTTTTTTTGACTTTGTGCACTGTTATTGACTTCCTGGGACTTCACATATGTGCGGCAGTGAAGCTTCAGTAGACTGACGTTGTATCACAACAGTTTTCAGCTTTCTAAATTGAACAAGTGTACATATGTCTAGAATGTCCCAAGAAGGACTTTGAAATTAGGACACTTTAGAAGAATAAAAAGTCTCAAATTAACTAATTTCTCTAACATTTTTTATCCTCAGTCTCTCTTTGTTCCGTATCATTGGATCATAAGATATCATTCAGATTTTCCTAGAAATTGAGCAGACACTTACGGCAGTGTAAAGTGAGTGTAAAATGCCCTCAGATCAAAGTAGCAGTTTTATACTCATTTTACCTGGTTGAGCAAATATGATCACAGCTGTCTGATAGCTCACACAACCACCCAGCATTCCTGCTCACATCATCAACACTACCTTATGATGAGCAGTTGTCATGGGTTCAGCAGTAGCAGTCATTTTTTCTCCTTCTTAGTGGCTGGTGCAGTGCTGTGTTTCTAACTTT
>WYDI02034444.1:0-53019 GCA_009867235.2 Psittacus erithacus
CTGTTCCCAGGCTGAAAGTCAAAAACACAGCACTGCACCAGCTACTAAGAAGGAGAAAAAATGACTGCTACTGCTGAGCCCAGGACAAAAGGTCATGTATTTCCAACCCCAGTGCAATGAGTAAGGACATTTTCCACTAGATCAGGTTGCTCAGAACCACATGCAGCCTGGCTTTGAATGTCTCCAGGGATGGTTCATCTACTGCCTCTCTGGGCAACCTGTGCCAGTGTTTCACCATCCTCTTTGCAAAGAATTTTTTCCAGTGTTTCACATCCAGCCTGAGTCTCCCGTCTTTTTAGTTTAAACCCATCACCCCTCATCCTGTTGCAGCACGCCCTGATAAAAGGTCTTTCCCCATCTTTCTTACAGGCCCCTTTTAAGAACTGAAAGGGCACAATAACGTCTCCCCAGAGACTTCTCCAGGCTGAACAAACCCAGCTCTCTCAGTCTTTCCTCATAGCAGGGGTGCTCCATCCCTCTGGTCATTTTTGTGGCTGTCCTCTGGACTCTCTACAACAGGTCCATGTCTTTCCTATACTGAGGACTCCAGAGCTGCAGTATTACTGCTGGGGTCTCATGAGGACAGAGGAGCAGAATCATCTCCCTTGACCTGCTGGTCACACTCCTTTTGATGCAGCCCTTGATGTATTCTTACAGTTGGTTTCTGGACTGTGAGTGCGCACTGAAGCCAGGTCAGGTTCAGTTTCTTGTTGACCGACATCCCAAAGTCGCTCTCCACAGGGGTATGCTCAATCCCTTCATCCCTCAGCTTGTATCGATACTGGGGGTTGCCTCAACCCAGGTGCAGGACCTGGGTTCTGCACTTTGTTGAACCTCGTGCGGTTTGCATGGGCCCATTTCTTAAACTCATCCAAGTTACTCCTAAGCATGTGTAAAAATTTACACTCAGTATGTGCCATAAATTATTTAACATGTTTAATCAGTTTTCATTTTCCAAAATCAGAAAAGTCTTACACTTCAAACCTATGCTTGAGTGAGTTTGAATAAATGTTTCTATTTCAATATAGAAATCTGTTATTCTGAGCAGCACTTTATTAAATGGGATGACTTTTCTTTGAATAATTAGGTTTGGGCTAGCATAGTCAAGCGTGGAATGAAAATAATAGATTGTTAAACATTGTTGCAGTTTTCTAAACAAAGCTGTTTTGAAATGGGGACTATTTGTCTTTCCTGTTTGCTTTCAATCGCAAATAATCAAAACAGAATTTATTGGAATGTTATATAAAACTTCTTCCTTTACAGTAATATTGAGGTGTGGTGGTGCTTGGGTTTGGTTTGTTTTTTTGTTTTGTGGGATATTTTTTTACTCCCCAACAGAACATTACATTCTGTGTATTTGTTTTGTGATAAATGCATCCAAACCTATAGTATCAGAAAAGAGCCCAATCCTGCAAGTCCTTCCAGGAGTCCAAAGTTCAATCATTCATTTAGCTTGCAAGATGTTTTTTTTTAATTCGGTTTTTTACATCACAGATCCTTTTCTTCAATTGCAGGTGAATGAAGCCACAGTGGAGCAGCTAGTGCAGCAGTATCCACATATAACCTTCAGTACTGTACTACAGGATTGCAAGAGGACATTGGAACGGGCTTATCAAATGGGCTGGACACCCAATATGTCTACTGCCTCGTAACTTCCTATACCATCATGACAGTTCCACTCTACTGCATTCAGTAGATCTAATGGGGATTGCAGAGGGTTCACAACCTTTCATGTGATGCAATATAATCATGAGTTTACAGAGATTACAGTAAAATGGAAAAAGCTGTACACGGACTTTGATGTACTGTACAACTAAGTACTAATATTAAAGCAAGACTTTTGTAATGCGTAGTTGTTTTGTTTGCATAAAATATGTAAAAGCCTTTAGCAGATTTCTTGAAGTGAAATTCTACTAGTTCTCTGGATAGTTTGAGTTATGGAAGATCTTAAGCTTGATTTCCTCTGTTTACTTTACTTCGCCTTGATCATGTGTGTTTCCTTTGATTTGTGCTAACGCCAGTGCAGTTGATCAACAAAGTCCTGTGTTGCAACTGGGAGCTAAATTTGATGCTTATTATTTACTAAAGCTGTACAAGGAGTTTAAAGATGCACAGTAATAAGAAAATCTACATAGATTTGTTATTTTCTTATAAACGTGTTGATAATTAGACAAATCGTTACTTTAAACACAAGTCTTGGTAAATTATGACAGTGATAGAACGGATATTTGATGGAAAATTTTACTTCTGTCACTCAACAGAATTCATATCTTCTTTCATTTTGTGTTGTTCAAAATAGGAGACTTTGTAGAGATTTCCAAATGTTTCCACCTCACTATTTTTATGAGTTAACAGTGCTTCACCTAACACTGATAACCAGTTTCCACTTCATAAAGTGAAACAGTAATTGAATACACCAATTATCAGAAATAAATTATGAGACAATGTTAAACATCTGATTGAAAAAATATTTTAAAAATAAAATATTTTTAAATTTTTAATTTTAAAAAATTAATTTTTTTCTCCTCTGACTATGCTGTTATGTTGCTGAATTAAGAAATTCAGATAAATAGGTATAAGCTGTCATATCATGTGTGGTTGTTATTTTACAACTGAGTTTACAGTGCAAGAAGTGCTTGCCTTGAGAAGGCCATCTAAATACAAGTCCCATCATGGGTATCATTTTGCAGGATCAGACACTTCATAATACAGTGTATGCAAGAAAATACCCAGAGTAAGTACATAAACAGATTTATTTTCTGTGCATCACAAGGAGTTCGATTAGACAAGAGAACAGTGAAAATACAGACATTGCAGCTTCAACTTGAAGCTGTATTAACCTTTAGAGTATTACTATTTGGTTGAGAATGTTTTCAGGTGTGCAACACTGGGTATTTGTTTTTCAAAGGATCCAGCATCTTAAGCCAAAGTATGAAATGCTTAAGCTTCAGCTGAGGAATTGCCATTATTTTCAAAATGTTTTGCTACTCCAGGTCTAATGCAGTGTAATCTAGGAGCTTGTTTAGTATGGCTGTATAACTCTCTGTAGAACTGTTTCTTGACTTCCATAGCGTAATTTTCTACAGCAGAAACATCAGCTCACAGTAATTCCAGTGAGAGTGTTGATTGTTTTCTTATTAGTCTTTTCAAAATGGGGATGAACTAATTTCTCTGAAAAAAAAAAAAAATATATATATATATATGGTAAAGTTTTTGCTTTAAGTAAGTGGTAAATATATGTGAGCATGTGTAATGCTAGGCTTTTTATTTACTCAAAAAAAATGGCAACAATATTTTCAGAATACAGTCAATGGATTATATTGCAGAAATAGTACAGAATCTCAGTCATTTTTCGTCTAATGTCTTTTTATGAGTGCATTAAAGCTATTCATACAATTTGTAAGTTTCTATTTTTTCGTGAAGCCTTTGATCTTGCAATGAGTTTTAATAAAAGAAAATAAAGACATGACGTTTTCTGTTTATCTGTGCTGCTGGCTGTACTTAGATTATGCTAACAGAAAGACTGAAATCTTCATCTTGAATATGCAGAACTCATCTAGACAAGGACCTGAACAAACTGATCCAACCTGGCCCCATCATGAGTGACAGAGTTGATTAGATGACCTCCAGAGATCTTTTTCAATCTAAAATACTCTATAACTCGATATATTACAGATGTAGTTGGTCATTGCTTTTCACTTCTGCCATTACATCATTTGCAGTTTTGTCTCTTACTGGCTGTTCATCTCTCTCTTATTTGGGGCTTAGAAATAGATGATTTTAAGGTCCTTTCCAGCCCTAACCATTCTGTGATTCTGTGTTTTTTCTGAACATATTTATCTGCATAGATCTCAGTGTGGCTAATTAATTTTACACAGATCTTGTAATTTACGTAATTCGGAAGATGATGTGGTATAAGAATTCTAGACAGAGATATGTTCTTCTAACTGCGGTGTTAATTTCCTTATAATAATGTTCATAAGTAGTTTTATAGGGCTTAATAACAGTGTTGCACACTCTTGAATTTTTTAAGTGTCATTTAGAGAAATACGATTTAGGAGAAAATGAAAAGTTATTGCCTCCTGTAAAAATAAAACGTGCTGCTGTTTCCTCTTACTGAAAATTTACAGTCAACTCCAAAAGTCACAGGTAAATTTCCTAGCTTCCAACAAGCCTGCTTTACTGACAAAACACCTTTGTTCCTTCAAAATCTTTGTGGGAACCTGCCACTAAAGTAGGTAACCTGTGACTCATCATGTCTTACCAAAGATGTTTCTAGACCAGAGGAGCTGGACTTGTTCAGCCTGCAGAAGAGGAGGCTAAGGCAAGCTGTATGTGCTTTCTTAACTAAGGAATAGGTGGTTATAGAAAAAAACACAGATAACCCTTATTTTCAATCATTCACTCTTCGAAATCCAGGTATAATTCTGTTTTAAAGCCAAATAGTTCACTTGGTGGTTGCCTCTTGCCACTGTCGGTGTGGAGGGGAGTGTCCCAGCAGGAAAAATGGGGACCATGGTGTTTCATATGCAGATTCAGATTGACTCTGACCAGGATCCCAGATTATTGGGAAAGTTGCTGAATTGGTACATCCAAGCTGCCATACCCTGCTTCTCAGCAAGTGCTGTCTGTTGGACTAGGCAGCTTCTAGTCATCTTTGAGCAGGGACAATATGAGTTTCTCTCAAAAATATCACCAGTGAGGACAACGGATCCCAACATGGCCACAGGTGGCTACTTGGGGTGACTTCTAGCATTCTGAAAACCGTTACACAAAGGTCTTCTGTGACTAATGCTGCTTAACCTTTGAAACTCAGATATGGCCCCAGAACCCCACTAGGTTCACTCACAGAAAGTATGTAGGTAGCTCCTGTATGTCCTGCAAAAGAGTTTGAGTCATTCTTGACAGTTTCGTAGAATTGTTAAATTTACCGATCTATCCACCTGCGTTTTCAAAAACAGTATTTGGGCAAAAAAACTGAAGTCATTTTTTATGGAAAAGTAGCCTTAGTAAGAATAGTTTACCAATAACTAATTTTTTTCAGGCTGTCAGCTAGCTTCCACATGAGCTCTTTGGTGTCCGTACAGGTTCTCAAGAGAGAAATGCGGCCTTTTTGGTGCTTAATAAACTGCAGCATTACCAAGAACAAAATCAAGAAAGGCAGCAGGTTGCGTACACGATAGTTACAGGAAAACATAACAGGGGCACAAAGCAAGCTGTTAAGGAGGCTGCTTCTGGTGATGTAATCTTGAACAAGAAAAGGAGAAGGGCTCTTACAGCCTGCAAATACGTAGGAAAAGAGAATAGGATAGGATAGGATAGGATAGGATAGGATAGGATAGGATAGGATAGGATAGGATAGGATAGGATAGGATAGGATAGGACAGGACAGGGTAGGGTAGGGTAGGGTAGGGTAGGGTAGGGTAGGATATTTCAGTTGGAAGAGACCTGCAATGATCACCTAGTCCAACTGACTGACCAATTCAGAGCGGACCAAATGTCAAAGCATGTTACTAAAGGCATTGTCCAAATGCCTCTAGAACACTGAGAGGCTTGGGACATCAACCACCTCCCTAAAAAGCCTCTTCCAGTTTCTGACCACCCTTAATGGTAAAGCAATGCTTCCTAATAAAACAATGCTTTGCAAAATACACATTTTAAATCGTACATAAAAATATTATGATGACTATATTCAGGTTTATATTTTAAATTAGGTGAGGGTTTATGCTGCCCATTTATGAAACTCCATATTAATAGAAAGTGACTTCAAAACAGATCCATTTAAAGACTTATTGGAATAAAATTGTTAAAAGCAGTGTTGCTTTTCTCATCCTGTAGTTGTTTTTCTCCCAGCCTTCTCCATGAGTGACCTGCTATATTGGCAGTATGAGTGACTGAAATTTTATTTGAAGTTCTGGTAAATTTAGAAGCAGACTTACAAAGCTGTCTTTTTCAAACCACAGGCGCACTGAGAAATGCTCCAGGCTTGAGCATGCAATCTCCTATAGATTGTCACCACTTAAAAAACAAGTAATACTTTGTGAGAGTAGTTGTATTTTGCCAGTCTAACGAGGGTGGGTACTCGGTGATTTTTGTGTGTGTGTGTCTTCTTCTTGTTTGGTTCAAGGTTATTTTTCTCTAAAAGCTGTAGAAAATATTTTCCTTGACTGAAGACTTCTTCCTTTCCTCTTCTCACCCTGCCTTTTTCTTTTTTTTTTACTTGTAATTTCTTTGTCTTTTCTCCTGTGGTTTTCATGTGGGGAAATGCAGAATAAGCAGATTATGGCTGTCTTAATGAAAATGTCAAGTTGATGACTTGATATGGCCATTCCCATATTTGGTAGTGTTACATAAGAATCTAATAACTATAGACATTTACAAACACATACTTCTTTTTTTCTTCAATTTCATGGATTGCAGAAGTCAGCTGGCTCTCAAAAGTACAATTAGTCATCTGATGAGGAAAAGCCGCATTAGCTGTTGGGTTACCATATCGTTGTTGGTAATATTTCTTTGTACAAAACTGCATCAGAAATTATCTTTTGTCAGTATGGTACTTGATCGTGAGACTACAGAATATGATACAACTTGTTTAAAATAGGGGCTTTCTGTTTTTTGAATTGTTTTTTTACAAAAATTGTGGGTTTCAAGTACTTTTCCCTCTTTTTTTCAGTTTGTATAAGCATTGATTGCGAAATATTTATTTTTCCTTGATAAATATGTAAAGTTTCCGCATGTAACTAATTTTCAGATTGGAGGAGAGGAATTGGAAAGAGCTTGTGTTTGCCTAAACCTTGGATGTGGTTTCCAAGCCAAAAAACCTGAGGCCTACTTTCAGGTTAGGAACAGAGCCTTTGTTAGCTGAATTGTGTGGTGGTTTCGTAGTTTTGCTTGATACATTATAAACAGCTCCACTTGTTAAATTGTCTGTGGTTCTGCTGAGGAAAAGAAATAGACATTTAATTATGAAAATCCATCAAAATTAATCTAAGAACTTACTGGTAAATATTTGCTTAAGCTCCCAGATCACTGTATCTCTTATGCTTCAACTGTTCTTGAGCTACTATATCATCTTTTCTCTGCTTCTAGCTGCTCTGTCCCTGGGAAGTAGCATTGAGCTGACAAGTGGGTGTGTGCAAAACACTGAGCTTTACAGACAGCTGCTTATTGATCAGACAACTTCACAGAACTTCTTTTCCTTTTTTTTTTTTTTTGAGAAAAATAAAGCAGAAATACTCAGCGCTGGTATCAAATCCAAAGCAAATGAAAATCCCCTCAATTCCCGTTCATAAAAGAAAGATTAAAATATCAGTGGTTTGGGGTTTTTTAATTTATCTATAAAGTATTTTATATATCTCATGCTTGCAAGGCTAAATTGAAGCAAGATTAAAATAAAATACTGTTTCATATCTACAGATCAGGATGATTACATAATGAGGAAAACTTCTGAAATTTCATTTCAGAGTTGTTTTTTCTACAGCCAAGGAATATTAACCAAACTGACTGCCTCCACTAAATATCTTCAACTAAACTACAGACATCAGTAATCTCAAAATAAGAAACCTATACATATGTCAAATATCCAGACTTCAAAAAGATTAAATTATTCATTTACTATTGTGTTTTTGTGATGTTCTGCGTTTATACTCTTATTCAAAAACATAATGCCCTCTTCTTGAGCACTTCTGCTTTGGTTGATCTGCTGCTGCAGGTCAGCAAGGGAACTGAAGGACAAAGTGACTAAGGAAACAGCCATCATGTGGATGAGATGTTACACAGATCAAAGAACTTCAGCATGTCATATTACAGCATGAAATACTTCAACCTAATGTCTCATGCAAATGACATGGGCTGTTCCTCATTTCAGTAAACAAGGAAGGATAGAAAATGAGTACAAGTTTTAAAATTAATTACAAAAATTCACTGGTTGTTCATTAAACAATGTTTGTACCCAGAGTGTCTGTTCCGCTTTTGGCAGACAGCTCATTATTTTATTTTTTTTTTAATGTTTCCAAGTCACACAAATTGAAGGCACTAAATTATTTCAGATTCCTTACTTAACCCGTGCTTTGTTCCTTGAATATGTTGCCCACAGATGCAGTCAGTGTAGATGACCTGAGTTGCTGAAGAACGTTCAAATAGCTCAGCTGTTCGTCTGGATCTTTGTCTACATTAGGCTCAGACTAACATTAATAAACAGGCTAAGTCCCACCACTGCAGTTGTGGTTGCTTGCCTGGAGACACTTTCACAAGCTGGAATAAGGTAGCACTGAAGTAAGGTCTGTGTAACAGCTGCATCTCCACAGTTGTTAAAAAGAAACTCAGGCCAAATTTTTTTTTATTTAAGTTTTGGGTTGTTTTTCTGTAAAGGCTGTCAGGATTATGCAAAGTAAATCCAAGTGTTCCAGCTTTTAAAATATGGAATGTTTTGAAATGTTTCAAGTTTCTTTCTGAGAAAAAAAATCAACAATAGCAGCACACTGAACTGTTACAACTTCCATGTTCAGGCAGGTCTTGCTATATAGCTTATAAAAACTGTGTATAAATAAGCTGTAGAAGTCTGAAACTGAAAAATTTTCAACCAGGATTATCTGTCTTTTCCAACTGCAATGGAGTTATAAAGGCTTCTGGTCTGAAAATTTCATAATCTCATGCTTTCATAATATACCCTATGGCAAAATGATGCAGCCTTTGGTGTTTTCAAGATACAAACTGTTAGAGAAAGCTTCAAGAAATTTCTTAGCAACACTAATTCCCAGAGAGTACAGTAACTTGTCCCAAGTGACTTGCTCAGGCTTCTCCATGAATCAAGATCAACATCTCAGTCCTTACTTTTGGCAGGCTGAAGGATTGTCTTCATGCTGTTTGTTTCAGTCTATGGTCACCTCTCTGACCACAGTAAAGCATGTTATACGAGGCACAGGTTTTGAACCAGTATATACTAAATAATTGGCCCTCTAAGGGAGGAGTAGTGTTTGGGGTTTTCTTTTTCTTTTTTTTCCTCTCTCTTTGAAATGGGCAGCAAAGTAATATTTGTATTAAAAAAAAAAGTTCATATCTTTCTTGTAGACATATGAGAATCAAATGTAGTGAATGTTTTGATCGCCTTGCTCAATGCTTTGAAAAATGTTCAGATACTGAGGTGAATAAGCAAGTTAGAAAGCAGAAAAAAAATCGGTTTTCTTTAAGAGAAACTTGCTACAAAGGAAGGATTTGCTCCATGATTAGAGAGAAAATGCACCTGGAAATCCTTAATGGCAACCAAAAAGGTTGCAACTGAAGAAAAATTGCTTTTTAATGACCCTGTAGAAGTGTGAAAAGAATGCCAAAGTCCAAATACCTTCATAATATTCCCAATGGAAGAGCAAGGGAAGGGTTTGTTCATAGCAAGCTTTCAAATTTTACTTTAAGAAAAATAGGGACCCAGCAATGAATACAGTATCCTTGAAGCAATAGAAGTCATGTCAGCCTAGGGAACCTGTGGAGCATTTAAACCAATGTGTTTTAAAACAGTAGTAAGACTGAACTGGAGTATAAAACCAGTCTGAAAACCAGAGATACATCTTCTGTGTGGTAGTGGCCCTTGCCTAGGCACTGTGTATTTTTCAACATGTGGCGTTAGTTTCTGTGGCTACACTTCTCTTGATGCACTTCTCCTGGCAGAGAGGAACTTTTTACAAAGGAACAAGGTGACAGGACATGGAGAATGGCTTTAAACTGACAGAGGGGAGATTTACACCAGGTATTAGGGAGAAATTCTTCCCTGTGAGGGTGGTGAGACACAGCTGCAGGTTGCCCAGAGAAGCTGTGGCTGCCCCATTCCTGGCAGTGTTCAAAGCCAGGCTGGATGGGGCTTGGAGCAACCTGTTCTAGTAGAAGGTGTCCCTGCCTGTGGCAGGGGATTGGAACTGGATGAGCTTTAAGGTCCCTTCCCATCCAAACCATTCTATGACTCTATGAGCATGAGTACTGCCAGGAGCACTGCTGGGCTGTCAGATGGGTGACTCCACCAGTCACTGGCATGCTCTTGGCACATGACTATTGACCTTCTCCTAAACAAGTTCAGTGTTAGCAATGCCAAGTAGTCATCTCCTTAGGCTCCTTGGATGCAGCCACTGCTTCATGAGGGCAGGAAGGTGTGATGGCAGAGACATACGTTGTCCAGTACTCATCAGCCTCAACACCAGAAAGCTGTCCTGGACAAGTTCAATTTACTCATATGAACATAGGCTACATGGCTCATCTGTTATTGCAGTTAACACCTATCAGAAGCTGCTTCACTGTGTCCCGAAGCACAACCCTGGTCCTGCCCAGTACTGTGTCCTGAGCATCATCGTACTGCCACAGTAGGTCTCAATCACTTTGCTGCAGGGCAGCAGCCCTTTCCAGACATCAAGGCACGCAGCAAGTGTGCACCACTTGACACCACTGCGCACTCAGCACACGTGTAATTGCAGACCTGTGTCCATCCTGCCTCTCTCCTAGCTACCAAGCAAGGGTAGCAGCAGGATGGGATAAGGCTGTGAGAGTTCTAAGGCAGGCTGGCACAAAGAGCATGATAATGAGGAGATGGCATTACCGCTAAGGCTCCCAGTTTCTTACAGAGGAGGAAACTTCTGGTAAACTGAAGCCTTTAACTTCATCCCCACAGCTTGTTCATGAGCTGTGCTTTCCTGCTCTTGAGCAGAAGTTCTGTGGTCTGAATTCTCTCTATGGTCTGAATGACTTAACTACTTTTTACCAAAATTTTCCAAAAGCAGAACTTCAATTGAGGAATATTTCTGTCCTTAGTGCTTCCTGCAAAAGTAGTTATTGAAATCTTTTGTTAGCATAAAGAGCAAATGATCTGATGGCCTTTCTGTCTGAATATATGCCATTTCCTTCATGTTCTCTTGTGTGTGGCTTCAGAAATTGTTAACAGTAGGAAGACTGCTTGTACTGCATTAGCCAAAGATAGGAGAAAATGCATCTATGGATCAGTGTAATCCAGTCATTGGTTTATGGATGCGAAGTCCTTCAGGCACTGTCACAATTTTCCAGCTGTCAGTGAGTGCTAGGTTTTGCAATTGCACCTCTGAGCTATCTGCAAGGCGTGTAAAATTGTATATAGGCGGGCAGCTCACTGGGAGTTTGCATCTGCAAAGGCTTGAGAACTATTCCAGTAAGGATGTGTAGTAAATTAAGCTCAAGAAATTTGCCTGTGAAAAATTTGCCTCTGAGAAATAAAAGTCTTAGCTAAATCTTCCATGGGTGGAAGCCTCTTTAGCAGAGGTAGACCTGAGCAAATGCAGGCAGCTGTTAAAACTGAAATTACCAGCCCTTAAAAACTTATTTTTGTGACCTTTGTATGTTTATGAGCATGTGTACCCATCACTTTTTAAATTAATATGATGATATTCTTGAAAGCTGATGAGAAACATTACATCTGAGTCCTTTAAACAAAACAAAGCCATTTGACTTTCTTAAATATTCTACAAATCAATATACCATGACATAAGGATCAGATTTGCTACTGGGCAAAACCAAAGATGTCTTGTATAGGATCTTTGCCAACATAACAGAATATGTTTGGGAATTGGCAAGAACAGCATTAAATGAAGAGAAAGTCTTCATAAATAAGATCAGCCCATCTATTTTCTTCTTGTCTGGGATTTTGCCCAGTACGCCTGGAGGAGGAGATAGGTGTATTTCCATGGCATGAACGTGTGGGGATAAGAGAAATACATGAATCGGAAAAAAAAAAAAAAAACCCACCACACAAAAACACCCCACCCCTCCACACCCCCCCCCACCAAAAAAAAAAAACAAAAAAAAAAACAAAAAAAAAAAAAAAAAAAAAAAAAAAAAACCAAAAAGAACACGCCACCAAAAAAAAAGAAGCAAACAACCTAGGGACAGGTAATGACAGTAGTTGGCCATTCTTTACGATATTGTAGTGTAACAGACAAGAGTCACAGATTACTACTGGTAATAGACAAAGGGCAAGAATTTCAAAAGCAGTGCTTAGGTGACTAAGTCCTTGAGACATTTTTCAAAATTTAACAGAAGATGCCCATACTTTATTATGATAAAGACCACAGAAATTTCTCTCCTGCTCTTTCTCTTTGTAAGTTAAGCCTGCATCAGTAAAAGGAAAAATAAGGACTTCCTTGCTCCATGTACACCTGCTCTTCCATCCCCGTATTTGATGATGTCTAATCAAGAGATGATTCTTTAGCCCTGCAAGAGTGCACAGGCAAAATAAACAAGAAACAAGTGAGATGTAGGTTATGCTTTCTTTTATGATGACTGCAAAACGATCAGCCTCATTTGCTGGCAGCTACATTACAGACTGGTTTTTTAATATATTAACTTGCATAAAGTCACCCTTAAAGCATTTTTTTTCTTAACTATATTCTCTAAGGCTCAGTTAAACCCACTTTTAAAGCTATTGTTAATATGTTGACATTTTTATATCATTTAGCTAAAACATAATACAAAAGGCACTTGTCTTTTACTACATTGTCATTGCATTAACCTATGTACTTATATTTCTGTTAATAAAATTTATCATCTTAGTTACACTTTGTTCTTCACCCTTTGCTTAGAAAGTACTTAGTGTTAAGTACTAAGCGTGCCGCATTAGCATTTGTACTAGCATTAGTATTAGTGCTAATACTCAGCAATACTTAATCTTCTTTGTAGATGAAGTAACAAAGCATTAAGACCCATTAAAAACTCGCATAAAAGAGGAGAACAGCTGCTACCTTTCTAATCTTGAGAAAAATTGGATCTTATTCTTTTAAATAAAAATGCCATTAGACACATAGGATGTATCTAAAAATTCTGGTGTCTCTTGCAGTTTCCAAGTAAGTAATACATGGGAGCTAGCAGCTGGAATCACTAGCCAGTAATGTGCCACTTCTGCCCTTCGATTAATGGATCAGTCTTGGAGGAGCTGTTGAACGTATCTGACAATCCTTCATAATGGAGATATAATGAATTTGGGCCTCTTTAACCTCAGTTATAGTCTTAATTCCTACACCACCTTGGAACTTACCTCCTTATGACGCTAGGTCAGCATTTGTTCCTTTTCAATGTACATAATTTGACCTAAGGACCTACAGAGTGCCAAAGACAATTAAAAATCTGGAAACATAAGGGCATCTACTATTCAGTCTAACTTGAGTTCTGTCAATTTCCAGATGCTGAAGAGGCTGAAGTTTTTTAAGCCTCTGAAAAAGCTACTGGAGAGAATAAATAACATTTTCTCATTGAGAAGCATTGCTTTTATAAAGTGCTTTGTGCTGAAAAAAGCAACAAGGTCTTCCTCAGGTCAGTCAAGAAGTGAGAAAAGATTTAATACTACTTTTGGGCAAGTTTCCAGTGAGACTTAGCAGTGCCTTATACAAGAGAAAACATTTAGAAATTATTTTCAGTGCTAAAAATAAATCTATGTCTGGAAGCAGTGCAAGACAAAGTAATAAAGTATATATTTAATATAAATTACAGTTAACGTTTACCTTAAATCTTCAGACCAAGAACATACTATTAATCAAAACAGACCTTTTTTAAGTGCTATCTATTTAAAGTAGATTGTATCTTGTTCTCTCAAGAGCTGTTGATACTATAATAATATTAATACCTCTAACAAAAATTACAAGAGACCTTACATATTTGATGCTTTTTTGTGTTTTAAGTGTTTACATTAGTCAGTTTTTCAAGTTGCTTTAACAAGCAAAGTAGAAAATCACATAATCCCTTCTTGGTGAAAAAAATAAATCTGTTTGCTTCTGTCCTCTTCCTAGATGCAGTCTCTTCTCAATGCTCATCCTTTGGTCTGTTCAATAGAAAAAACAAACCATAAAACAGGCAAACAGAAAAAAAGTCTGGTGTGAAGCCTAATTCCACTGAAATCTACAAAACCAAGGTCCATCATGTGATTTACACCCTCTCCAAATCAATGGCAGACTACTGTGGCTACAAGGACATTCTCTGTGAGTGTGCTGGTTAACAGAAAGCTATGTTACTACTGGTACTCATGCATACTGAGAATAAACCTATTAAATAATATTGCTGGGCACCTGCAGTGTAACAGCTATCAATTTAAATGAGCCTTGGCACTTGAGTTTTATTGATAGGCCACATTCCTGGTGCTCTTTCTGTTCAGTTTCAAGAGTCCTTCACTTTAGGCTTTATATAGAACAAATATGGGGAAAAATAATCTTTTGTTTCAAAGCTGAATTTAATAAAATAATGAAGAACGAAAAAGCCAACTGCTCCAGTCACCTGGATTTCAATCCCTCCCTCTTAAATCCTACTTTACCTACCTTCAAAGTTAAATTTCTTTCATCCTTTGGATTCTTTAGCATTTTCCCTTCTTACCCCATTCCTGCTCCACTTCCTCAAGGGAAAAAAGCAGACGTTTAGGGTCAGCTCAGCACAGTAGTATTTCTTCCATTTCAAAACCTTCTCTATTTCACCTTGTGGCCTGCAGCTGTGAAAAAGGGCACAGTTTCATGTTCCTAATGGAATAAAAATGATGGTGTGCTGCTTTTTACTACCATTTCTTTATCCCCCAAAACAGAAAAACAATAGAGCTTTGCCTTAGAGAAATTACTGTGAAGATGAATTTGGCCACATATAATGAGATGACCATTTTTCTCTTTTTAATTGCACAAACCTTCTCTCTTTCCAATCAAAATTTTAAATTGATCTTTCTATAGCATTTACATTGATAAGAATGTGGGATTTTTAATAATTTACCCATGTTGCTGCAAAGAGGGGTTGAATGAATGCAAGTTTAAAACATGGAGGAGAAAAATTAATTTAAAGTGATGTTTGGTAAAAAGTCCCCTCTGAGATCCTGTTGTGTAATTGAACAAATTAAGAAAACTGATAGTAACTTCACGGTATGCCTAAGTGGAGGTCTCTATGGGTCAACTCTCAGATCTTGTGCTGACACATTAAACAAGTTTGTCAATTTCCCATCAGATTGATTTTTCTCACAGGTCTGGAAGCCTCATCTCATTTCATCTTATTTCCACAGGGGTTCTTAGTATTGAAAACTGCCATTTACTTTTGTCTCAAAGTGTGAGGAATGATTTTTATCTCTGAGTGGCAATCACGGCAGGCAGCTCCAGCTCTGCTTATAATATCATACATTGTCCTCCCTCACCAACTGGGGTTTCTTTTGTGTTTTTCCCCTCTTTGGGAATGATGTGGATTTTTAGAATACACTCAAAATAATTATTAACAGAATGTACTTAGGGCAGATGTCTGTGGTCTCTGAAGTGAACAAAAAAAACAACAGAGACCGTGGATTTTTTTCTTTGCAGTTTTCAGCATAATGAGGGGTCAGCCTGAGAAAATATGATGTCTCTGGGAAGGTCACAGGGAAGAGTATTAGCTTCTCTTTACATTTCCATGTCTATTATCCCCTCCTGTTAATGTCAAGGGAAGTTACGTACACGAAATAGAAAGAGTCTATGCTTCTGAATAGGTGAATGCTGCTGAAGATTACAATGGTACGTATTTGGATTAATTGCCCTAATGACAAGAATCTACTCTTACTCTACGCCAAGTAAGTTAACAAGAGCAAAATTTGTCTGCAAGCCTGTGGGACCCGATGATATTCTCACATGGCTGTACAACCATGCAGTCTCCTTGACTCAAATTACATTGTTTGGAACTTAACCACTTAGTTGACCTCACAACCTCTTGTTGGGAGAAGGCTGCCATTTATATCAGGAATATGAGGGTAAAATCGCTGGAGACCCAAACTCCATGTTTTCTCTTGTCTGCTGAGTCTGGTAGCTCTGGTAATCATTTGCACTTGTGAAAATTGGCTGTAGTCAACCATTAAAACCATAATCACTGTCATGGTGTTTGTAAGGATTTCTCACCAGCATTGCTGTCTCCGTCAGATACAAAGCAATGAGGCTGATTCCTACTTTTCTTGGTGCTATATATGTTGTTCTGGTAATAATATGGAAAGGCTTATCATCCCTTCTTTCGGAGCCTTGAAAATGTTGCCGTTTTAATACAAATGCAAATAAGGTCCACTATTTTGTCCTCTGAAAGGTGATATATTTGGCCTAATTGTTCCAAGAAAATGTAAAATGTTACAGAATCATTTAGTGAAAGCAATTCATCACTGTTTGAAAATATTTGCTACAATTTCAAAAAACCTATTTAAATAATATGAAAAACAAAACCAAAACAACTTGTACTGATGTTTTTTGTCATCAACATGACTAGAAAGCAAAGTAAACAGGAAGACTGGTGGCCCATGGTGTGATGCCAGCCCAGCAGGGGTTCTGCCCATGCCCGCTCCTTCCCTCCTTCCTTGTTTAATCTTTAGTGGATGGTAATAATACAAGGGTGCTTTTTCTAGGAGAGTCGTTACTCTCCCCACAACCCATGCAGCCCCAGGGGCTCTCATGGAATTGTCTTGCCAGAGACAGAAAGGTGTAGTCACCACTTTTTACCTTGTAGCCACTTTGAGTAGCCACCTCTTTCCAAACAGAGGTGGCTACTCAAACAGAAGAAACTGGAACAGGAGATGGAATGCCCAGCAGGGGAAAATACAACCAGAACTTCAGAGAAAGGGGAAATAATAGTGACTACAAAAAACAGTCTCAGGGCTACAAACAGTGGCAGCAGGGTCAATTCTGAGGTCAGAAGCCACGGAGTTAGCATTATCACCAAGGATATTACTGAATACCCAAATAAATTAACAGATACCTATTTCTTCAAAACTTTCAGAAGAAGTCAACTATTTTCTTTAGTCAGCTAACTTTTTAAACATTCCACAAGAGGAAATGCCTGTGGGTTCCTTTTATAGAAGCTCTGTGGGTTGATTTTTTTCTTCTCTTTTTGTATGTTCTTAATTGCAGTTTAAAGTGATTCACAAAAGAACTTCATCATTGTGCATGATAAGAGAATGTGTCAATATTTCAAGGTTCTACATTCTATCTGTAAAAAGTCACTTTTTTTTTTTTTACCACAATAAAAGTAAAATGTTGCTTTGTACCTGATGTCTTTTTGTTAAAGAATTTTCTCCTTTTTCCCCATCCCCCAATTTCTAAGAAACAATTGTGAGTCATGTCACAATATGATGGAAATGTTAGCATCAGATTTGCAAGAATGCTTCTTGATAGCCCTCCTGAACAGCATGAGATTATGTAAAATTCATTTTACATAGAGTTTAATGAGTTAACCTTAAAAATCAGTATTGAATATTGCAAATAACAGAAAAGGTCATCTAATAGCTACTTTTCTTCCTCTCCCCCCCCCCAAAAAAATATAAATCTTTCCCTAGCTCTATTTTGCATTCATATTTTGCTAGTATGAAAAAAAACCTGACCTGAGCAAAACTCCTTCCATTCTGCATTGTATGTGAGGGAGTTACTTGTCCATAATGAGAGATGACTTTGTTGTGCCAATGGTTGTGTCCACGACAGGTGAGTTTGATTTGCACATGTTGGCTCAGCACATTTTTTGCCAGATGCTCTGGAGAGTCTCATGGGTGAGCCCTTCCTTTTTCGCCTGGATTTACAAAATGATGAGGCAAACTGCCCAATGATGTCTTGTTACGGCTTAACTTGAAAATTCACTACAGCAGACTATATTAGTAGAAAGGCATGTAAACAAATACTTACAGGCTTTTTATCGTGGTGTGTATGCCCCTAACAACACTGCCTGAAATGATAATCTGTTGGAGATACAGTTTAGTGAGATAAAGTAAGATAGATTATTAAACTTTAAAATACAAAAATACCTTTTTCCAGCTGCAGTCAGTTTCTGTGCAAACACTTCCCCAAATCTGAGGCTTCACCACATGAATAAGGAACTGTTTCCATCACAGCCAGGATGGTAGAAGGATGGGGCTTGGCAGCTCTTACCTGGAATTAGGTGCCCCAGCCCACCACCCCCTTCCACCTACCTGGTCACCTTCACCCAATGGAAAAAGCCCCTTGCCTTGTGCCCCTGCAATGGCAATTAAGAGACACAATGTCCAGGCCCTGGGCTGGATTCTAAGAACCAGAGAAGAGAGTTTTATGTGGATTACATGTGTATCCCAGAAACAGAAAATTGCAGTCTTCTGGTTATTTGGGCATTTCAAACCTAGCACAAGTGTTTAAAAATCTTGTAAGTCCACTGCAAAGTTAGCTTAATAGACACTTCTCACGATTAAATATTTTAGACATCTTACATTTTTCCCATAATTCCAACAATAATTAGGTCACAATATGGATTAATTTCTTGTCAGATCCAATTTTTTAGTGGCAGGATGTTTTGAGGGACTGGAACACAAAAAAAAAGTTGCTGACATTTGTAAACTCTCCCTTTTGTTGTACACATAAATATAAAATAGCTGACATATGGCTCTTTCATTTTTCCTTTTCTGCTTGTTCAGTGCAAATATTATCTAGACAGACATGTTAAACAAATATCATATTATCTACAAACACAGATATATAAATCTCATTGCCCTGGCCAGAAGCTCAAGACCAAATTCTCCTCCTGAGCAAGTCTGATCTATAAGTGACCTTGAGCTAATTGCTTTCCAACTCTTACATGAAAGTCACCATACTTTCTAATCACACAGAGCTTATTTATTTATAGGTAGCAATACTATATCAATACCAAAAAGGTAACCTCTAAACTGTATTAATATATTTTTATAGGGTGGAATAACAGGATGATTTACAAGCAAATTTGTTACCCTATTTTCTAGTCACTGTAATTGTAGAAACATAATGAAGCTATACTGAGATTTTTTCATCTGTTTGAGGATGGAATGGGGTGCTGAAATTGTCAATTTTCTGTTCAGTGACAGAACTACAGCCTCTCTGAAAAGTAGCAAGAGCTATGCCTGCTAAAACTACATACTTGCCAGTGCAAATGGACTCCACAGTGCATTTCCTCAGAATTTGTGTCTTAGTGCTGTCATCTTTTAAAAAAGATTGCAAGAAAGTTGGCTAGTAGAAAAAAAGTGTCTGCTTTGTGCAGTCGTTGCTGAATATTAAATGCTCCAGTCTCTCAAGACCCCTTTAAATAAGAATGATGCCATTTTATGCTTTCAGATTTTTGGTGGTATGTGAAAACAGAATAAGCAGAAAAGTTTATGCTTTGCTTTAATGACAAGCTGCATTAAGTAATATGATGGCCTCTGTGGTGACTTCTGTAAACACTGTCAGTACTCAGCATAACCCAGGATCAAATATCTTGTAAGAAAGGACCTGTCACAGTTTAAGCCCAGCCGGTAACTCAGAACCACTCAGCCACTCGTTCACTCCCCCTCCCCCCTTCTTCCTCCTCCCATTCCCAGAGAGATGAGGAGGAGAATGGAAAGAATACAACTCCCATGGGTTGAGATAAGAACAGTCCAGTAACTAAGGTGTAACACAAACCACTGCTGCTACCACCAATGATATTTATGATAAGGGAAATAACAAGGGAAGAGAATACAACCGCTCACCACCCGCCAATCAATACTCAGCCTGACCCAAGAGGTGAACTAGCCCTTCTGGGTGACTCCCCCCAGTTTATATACTGGGCATGACGTGCTGTGGTATGGAATACCCCCTTGGCCAGTTTGGATCAGGTGTCCTGTCTCTGCTTCCTCCTGGCTTCCCCTCCTCCCTGGCACAGCATGAGGCTCAGAAAGTCCTTGGTCAGAGTAAACATTCTAAGCAGCAGCTAAAAACATTGGTGTTGTCAGCACTGTTCCCAGACTGAAAGTCAAAAGCACAGCGCTGCACCAGCTACTAAGAAGAAGAAAAATGACTGCTACTGCTGAACCCAGGACAGGACCGAATTGATTCACGGTTTCCAGCTTTCTTATTGAATGCTTTTATTTTTCTTTTATAAGCACGTGAAACTCCAAACATATGAAATGAAGAGGCTATGAAGGAGTGGCAGAAATAGATAATTAGAAGAGCGATTCTCCTCTGGGAACTGATTCTGGAAGAATTGCACACTTTAAGGCCCTGATTCTAGGACATATGTCAATACTGTGGATAGTGCTAATTCATTAAATCAATATTTCAAATTAAGTGCACATGCTTTCCACTTAGCCAGGATTTGCTTTGCAATAGCATTTCCATACTGTTTAAGAACACAGTGCTAATTTCTTTTGAAATGTTTTCTTATTGTCTTATTATTCAGCTCTACCGAGATGCTTTCCTTTCTTGAGCCTCCATAAAATCTGAAGATACTGTTACTGATTGTGACTTTGAACCAGTTGAAGAAAGAAAACCTTTGACAAACATTTAGCTCTGAACGGGGTTTACAAGCCTTGACTCCCGGACTCATTCTTGGCGGCTAAACACTGGTGACAGTGGAATACCCTTGAATGATTTCTTGTGAGCAGCAAAACTAGCCAGGACCTACTCATGTTTTGGGATTTACTTTTTTTTTTTCCTTTCTGATGCTAATATCAGGCAGGAAATCATGATGTGTATGTTTGGCTTGCTTGTGTTTTATCAGAGCTTGGGCTGTGCAGTGTTGCAGGTTAGCCACAGCACAGATAGAGACACCAAAGCAGACTGAAAGGCTTTGACAAAAACTCCTAAAAACACACCACCACCAACAAAAAAATGACCCTAGAACTATGAGAACAAAACAGAGTTTCTGATGCTGAGCCTGACCTGTAGAGATCTCAAACTGATCCATATCATACTGAGCCTTTCTCCTTACCTTGCTGGGCTTTGGCAGCATCCAGTATCACACCCACTGTTCATCCTGCAAGCTGTCAACCTAGCTGTTTGGGCCCAACTTATTACATTTACTTCATCTTGAAGACATTGATCTGACCAATTGTTCGGGAATCCAAGGCACTAAAGTTTCACTTTGGAATAGGTAGGCAGACTAGGAAATAAAAAAGGGAGGAGGGAAAAAAAAAAAAGTGTAAACTTTCTTATAAGTCTGCGATTAATACAAATGTGACGGAAATAAAGGACTAAACTAAATATGTGTGTGTATAATGATACAGGGGGATAAAGGTACAAAAGGTACCAAAAACAGGAAGAAGGTCTGACATTTGAATTAATAAGCCACAATAGATGAAGACAACAGCAGTGATAACAGAAATATTTAGACTACAAGTATCGCTCAGAGAAAAACATTGATCTTATTTCTTGCAGGCAAAGCTGTTTTCTCCTAGTGAACTAATCTTTTCTCAGATATAGTAGTTCATGGAAACCCTGATAGCATGCAATTTAAGTGATATATTTTATGGATGCCTACAGGGCAGTTACTCTTTTCCAAGCGGGACAGTTCATTTTGAAGTGGCCATTGCAGAAAGAACACAGGTAACTGACTTACTAGTCATATGCTTGCAGTATGCATGCAAGCATGCTTGCTCTCAGTAGCCTGACGCCAGGTCTCCATCTTCTGAACCCCAAGGTGATTTTTCACATTTGCTTCAAAATTAGCAAGTAATTCATTACAGCATGATAGCAATGGCAGAATACCAGCCTAAAGACACCTGGAGCAGCATCTTCTACAGCTAAATACTCAATATGTATTAAACCTGAATCATGGTAGATAGTATTAATGGAGAAAAAAATTAGGTTTAGCTGACATGTAAAGCCCACCCAGAAGTAATATTCTGTGAAAAACAGTCCTTTCCCTGTTTGCAGGGGCATGGAGCTATGACGAAGCCTTTAGCATAGCCAGAAAAGATGTCATCCTATTGGCAGCCTACCCTAGCCACTTGTGGTGTCACCACTTGGAAACAAGCTATAGAGACCCTATGCAGAGATGCTATCTCCTTGGTTATTATTAGTTACCTGATATTGCTACAGTTGCAGTCCTAGTGTCTTCCCTCATGTTCCTGTACATGCTCACATGCTGGAAGTCAAGGAATTATGCATAGATACAGTAAGCTGTATTTGTGTTTTACCAGTTACTGTCAGGAACAAAGCAGATTCAACTTGGGGAAAATTAACTTACTTATTGCCAATTAAAATGAGTTTGGAAAGTGAGAAAGACAAAAACTAAAATACCTTCCTCCCCCCACTCCTTCACGCAGGTTCAACATGTCTCCATTCCCAACTCCTTCACCCCATCCCCGCATACAAGTGGCACAGGGAGTAAGGAGCAGGGGTTGTGATCAGTCTATGACAGCTCCTTTCTGCTGCTCCTTCCTCCTCAGTCAGACACAAGACAGTCCCAAGCTAAGATTTCAGTCAGTTCACTTGAGCACACAAAGAGGCTGAATCATGACCCTGCCAGGGAAAGAAGCCTGTGCCTTGCAGGCAAAGGCTTAATAAGTGCCAGCACTCCCAAGACCCAGTGGAAGGCTAAAAATGGATGTGTGCATATTTCATTCCCTTCTTGGTTCTGTGGAGCTGTTTCAAGTGGTTCAGAGAAGCTGGTCCTCCCAGTGGGGAGCAGACCTCTGGTTAGCAATCAATAAACCGAAGCTTTAATATTCCTTTGACTGGGCAAAAAAAGAGGTGTATTCTGTAAATTTGTATGGAAAGAATACTGTCCCACCTCTCTGAGGAAGAGCCTGTGATAGAAGAAGATGGATAAACAAATAATCCTGTTTTTAATGAACACATCCATTATATCAGCAACAGTTATGGCAACAGGAATTATGTTCTTTAAGGCAGCATCTCTTGTGCCTTGTAAACACCTCAGCCTTCTGTCAGAGTCCCCGCTGGGGCAATTTACAGCTTCAATATTACAAGGTAGCTACTGTCTAATTATATACAACTGGATTGGTTTCTACCACTCAGGTCCCTGGTTAACTCTTAATAATAATTAATTTTTTACTGTTATGCTGTATATCAACTTAAAACTTTCAAGAGCTAAGGTGTCCCAGTACAGTAGAAAACCTATTAAGGTATCAAGACATGCATGCTTTGCAACTTCTGTTTTCAGTAGTGGTAAAAGACCCTATATTAAAAAAAAAACAAACCCACAAAATACCCCAAAACAAAAATTAAAAAAGGGAGCAGCACAGTCACTGGAAATGGGTCTCGGAGCTTATCCAACAGCACTTGTATTGCAAGAGGCCTGTTGTCCTCATTTACTTGTAGTTCTCTTTAAAGAATTAGCCTGCGCTCAGGACTTGGGTCCAATGTGTAAGTGTGTTAATCAGATCTGCGATAAGCAGACATTATGTGACACATAGCCCTGGTTCAGTTGTTTGAGTTTTCCTCACTGCTAAGCTTTTATTTGTCCTGTCATTGGGGCCTGCAGTCTTTATGTAGGCCTTTATGTAAGTCTTGCTGTGAACAGATTATCACCTGCTTAGAGAAGATGGGGTGAAGGAAAGGGAATATCTTCTGATAGCATAACACAATTCTTCATAGTGACGTCCTTTGAACCAAACAATCAGAATTATCCTTGGGTCAAGACCAAGAAGGTAATTAGGACCTTCTGCTCAACCTGCACCCACAAACTATACTTTTACACTGGGAAAAGGTGAAATACTAGAAAAAAATCCTACTAATCTATTTCTCACAGCATTCCTCCCTTTCCTCTCATAGCCATTTGATTAAAACAGTAGGCTGGGCTCTGCTTTCTTTGTCACAGGTTGTAATCAAGCAAATCAGGGACTATGCATTTCTCTCAGTCCAGGAAACATTCAGGGATACAGTACAGCTGGTGAGAAGTGAATATGGAACCGTTTGTCAGGAAGGAAGATCTACCCCTGAGAGCAATTCCAGAGGAAATAAACATCAAAATGAATGAGTTACAAGGCGCTGTAACTTCATTTGTTGACAAATTGAATACTCTTAACACACATAAATATTCTTGAGCAGAAATCAGATCTTGTGGGCTCACAGCTATTACAACAGCATAGTTTGAACAGCATGCAAGGAGAGGCTGAACAAACATCCTAGCAGTAAAACTCATTAATGAGCCATCATAAAATGGTAAATTTTAAATTATAAATGCTAGAAAATCAAGTCAGGCCTTACAGTATTCACACATGGATGAAAAGAGGTAATAGCCAGGAGAAAAGCGCCTCAGGCAGGGCAAATGAGCTCTGCTGGGTGAGCTGTAGAAGGACAGGATGCTCCTGCTATACAGAACGGGTCACAGGTGCTTTTCAGAAGCAGGCAAATGCAAGGACGATGCGTCACTCAGGCCTGAAGCATTTACATGCAACAAACGGGCCTTTTGGGCTGATACTGCAGTTTGATAAACTCAGAGTACAATAGAGGAACATCTACAACCTCTGCATCCAAAGCTGAGAGTAGCAGATAAAAAACAAATGGACTGGTGGATTCATAGTCCCACACAAAGTTGGCAGTGATGGTCTGCAATGAAAGACTGCTAACACAGAAGGGCTCCCAGTTTCTTTTGCATGTGCCTTCAGGCTAAGGTTGACAAAATGTGTTTTCCATTATCACATAAAGGGAAAGGAATTAAAAGGAAAACAGCCTATTTTGGACGTCTCTAGGAAGAGAAATACAGATTAAGAACACAGCTTTATTAGCTCTGGGAGCCATTTCTAGAACTCTGTGGTTTAACCAGAAAAATTATTACATAATTAAAAAAAATCTTTAGGTATTCATTTACATTTGCTTTTCCTCCTTTATGTTTAAAGCTTCAACAACTGTAGCAAATGCATGTAAGGGTGTGTGCTAGCCCTGACAATGCAATTTACGCAATGTTTATATTGCATCCTCTCTCTTTAAATCCAGGAGAGAGGACTGTGATTTATTTAATGCTAAGACTTTCCTGCATTTGTCAAAATGACAAGTTTTTTTGGTGGGCGCATGAACACAAAGGCATCCTTTGGAAAGAATAGACTTTTCAACACACAGTTGCTGTATTTCTGAGACTAGATCAGATAATATTAATTGTGTAGCTACTCGTTTGCCCATGCAAATGTGGACACTGGATATGTACACTGGTGGATGAATGTGGTCATATGCAAAATGAAAACCATTTCAAATCCAGTCTGATGCACCTGAAAATATACCAGAACTAACAGCTGTTTTTACAGCTCTGTCCTACTGATATATTCAGTTTCTATATATTTCATTCATTACAAGGAGACTGTAAGTTTTATAAGCCTCTCTAAATTTACTAATGGACATGCCTACTAAAGCAGGACCTTGAAATATGTGCATTCATTTCTCTGAATTAATATTTTTTGTCATTTTCTCTGCAAAACAGCATGTTGCTTAAATTTATTTAGCCAACTTCCGAAATAATTTGAGTTTGGTTTTAATTTTTCATTTGTATGATGTGGGTCAAAGGCAACAAGAAATAGTTTGGCTGTTCCTAAATGTTACCTCCAGAAAATTTTGCACCAACATACCAAGAAAAAGGCAGGGTAGAGGGAGGACTGGGACAGAAACAGCAAAAAAGCAGCTCCAAGGGTCTGGCAGTGATACAGTGTGCAGCATTATAATGCCATCATACCCGCTCAGCATGCTCCTTTATATCAGTTGAACCTGTTTTTTCACCTTCTCAGTTGCAAATTACAAAGAGGAAAGAGTGTATGGTAGAGTTCTCCTACATAACTTTTAAATTCAAACTTTTCCTATGAAACTCTTTTATTTTTTTTGGCAGAAAAGCTTCAGATGTTGCCATTTTAAATTTTTTCCTCCTTTTGCTGCTCTTTCCTTTTATTACCTTTTGCCTAGACAAGGCAGTTTTTATTATTTCCATTTGTACCTTTACTTTTTTTCACCTTTTCATATTCCATTTCATATTACATTTTTGTGTTTACGAAGGTTACAGAGTTAACGGAAGAATGGAGATACTGTAGAATTGTTACTCTGCAGCTTGAAAATACTTCAGAATATTTGAAAACTGGCTTAGCAGAAAGAAACAAGGAGATAAAAATGAAAATGAAAAAAACCTTTTATTTTACACAGAAGCAACAGAGGGAAAAAGACAGCAAGAATGAGTTTTGGTTTAGTTTTGAAATAGTACAAAAATAATGTTTCTGTTCCCAATTTTTTCCAAAGTCCCTTGGTAAAAATCAAGGATGACTTTTATAAACCAAAATAAAACCATTTCTTAAAAGAAAGTTCTAGAATAAAGGGAACATTTAATGGAAAACCTTTGATTCTTCTTACTAAAACCTCTCATTCCAGTCTCTAATACCTGGATTTTCAATCGTTCTTCTATAGCTGCAGTCCTGCTGTAGCTGCTGATCAGAGGTTCAGTGGTCAGTTAAAACCATAATCTATTTGGTATGTAGTATCTATTTGGTATTTGCATGGTGATGCTCTACTACTTGTATTAAAAATTGATAAACTGTGGACCTGCATTATCTTCAAGCAGAAACTTTCCTTCTCACTAAACCTGAATTAAAACTGAGCCCTACAAAAGTCAGTGGTAAAACTCCCACTGGCTTAAGTAGGGAGGTGTTTAGGCTATGCCTTCTGCAATGAAAGGGTTGTGTTACTTTTGTACTGACTGGAGTTGAGAATGAGATACTGGCAAGTCTATGTTACATCCTTGGCTTGGATTTTGTCTATCTCACTGCCATAGTCCATTTATTTATGACATAGGTGTAAAATTGTGTGTGTCACAAAGACCTCCACTGCCTTAAGTTTGTATGTTGGAATGAAAATGGCTCTGTAGATGCAAAGTAATAATAACCATGTGAAAGTTTTGAATTCTGCCCTCAGTGTTCATATTTATGTAGCAGTAGGCTGAAAACATCACAAGGTAAATAACAAACATAGACCTCCAGAAGTCAGTTTAAACCCCCAGCTAGTGCACTCCCTAGCAATATTCCCTTATTGCTCTGCTGGGTGCTATCAAATGATAGGACAATAAACTGAAACACTGGAAATAGAGCAATAGGAAAAAAAAGAAAGAAAGTCAGGAGCTCTTCATTGCCATATGAAAAAATATCCCCCAGTGTTTCAAATAAATTCTCATCTCATTGTAAGTCATCTTTCTATGAAATGTATTAATATATTTCAAAAAACAAGCTCTCTGTCATGCTGTAAGTTCCTTGTTGACTCATTTGGTGGCCCCTGACAGAGTATCTGGAGAGCTTTATTTGGAAGGACACTGGGGGAGGGCAGATTAAACAGGCTTCTGGCTGCATTCAATTTTCTCTAGTTTAGGGAGATTTCGCACCTTTCTTGGAGATTGTCAGATGGGATTAGCACATTCCATTTCCTGCACTCCTCATAAGGCTGAGAACTAAAGAAAATTAAAATAAAGGTCAGTGAACTTGGCTATGCTTTTCTCTTGCTGAAAATTTGTCCATATGTTTGCTTCTTTTTGCTTTGATCACATCTTGCTTTGGCAGGCTATACATATGTGTGTGTGTGGGGGGCTTTCATGTTTTTCCATTCTACTATGTAATTGTTGTGTGGATTCATAAGGATTCAGCCCACTTCCATTCACTTTTATTTGTGGAAATAATTTGTGTTTAACTTTGCTTTCACTCTCCTATAAAGTTTGGTTCTACATAATGACTGAGGACAGCTCAAGGTGTCCCTTCTTCTGGATTTGAGATGGAAGTGCCCCATTGCCCTTTATCGTCATTTTCCCCCCTACAGGAGAGATGTCCTTTCATGACAGAGCTGCAGGGCCACTCTGTCCTGCCCTGCCCATCCTGCTGCAGTCCCACGGCCTGCTGTGGCATATGCTCTGCAGCGCCCTGGAGACAAACACACACACACGCCCCACGGCATTGCTTAGCAGGCCCAGTGACAAAAGTGCTGTGCGGGAAATCTAGATCCTCTGTGGGAGACCCGTTTCTGCCAGACCGTGGTGTCAGCAGTGGGATTTGGCAGGCAGGACACTTGAGTCTTGTTCTAGACCATGGGCACCAAGCCCCTGTCACCCAGCCCATCTGTCAGTCACTTGGTAATTAATTTGAGTCATTTGAACAAACTGGATTAAATCAGTAACCTAATTGTCACTACTAAACTCCTGAGCCAATTGCTAACCTCTGCATATTTATACACCTGGTCTTTCTTATCATAGTTCTGAAAAAATACATAAAGACCTTTTTTTTGTACACCAACACCCACCTCTTGGAACAAGTCTCAGATCAGATCTTACAGCACAAAACTGTACATACTGGCTTATGTACATGCTACTTGCCAAATGCATAGACAATTTCATTGACAAGGTTTCATTGTTAAAACAAACTGAAGTGTAGCAGGGCAGAGGAGGCAGCTCCTCAGCAAGCCAAGGGAAGTGAGTGGGCATGAGGGCTACACCATACACAGACACCCATAAAAGCCTGTGCAAAATACTCACCTCAGGGCTCAGGATCATAGCACACTCCCCTTTGCTTGCCTGAAGGACACTACCCTTGCCATTTAGTTGTGTGTTCAGAGGCTTGTTGCCAATTCTCCATTAGTGTATTATAATGAGGTCCAGCTTCTGTTTGATTTCTACAATGAGTCTGAGCAGCAGAGCCAAGGAGAAGTCAAATAAGGGCAGACATTTAATGCAACTGGATGGGAAGTATGACTGAGCTCAACTAAACTTAGAGCGGACAGCAAAGGGTAACATAGCTTAAAATTGGTCAGGCCATAGTAGTTTTCTTCCTCCTGCTTCTAATTCCATGTTCTGTTTTGGGCCTACAAAGAGCTTTATCGCATATGTCATTAGAGCTTCTTTTAATTTCCTTTTTTCTTTCTCAATAATGTATTTCAAATTAATTTCAAGTTAAATCTCACTGATTCTGAGGCTCCCAAAGCGCCTCTGCTATATGGCTCTGTGTAGGGGAGATTTGCTCAAAAAGCTCTAACTTGTCACCTTCCCATTTCACAGTGAGTTCAGGAAAGTGAAAGTCATGTGAATACTGTTCTCTGGGATGTACCACACTACCCATAATTCATAACATTTTAAATCTTGGGAAGTGAAAAACATCTGGCTCCAGTGCCTACAGTTCTTGCTTTATAGTGCAGTTCAAGTGAGCAAACTAATGCATGAATTTGCAATCTGTAATTCCTGCTTAGCTAAGAGATTAAAAAGGAAGATTAGGATCAGAATGAAGGAGATTTGCAGGTATTATGGGCAGAGAAAATGTTAGATATTTGAGTAAGTAAAAATACATAAATGAATGTATTTAGAGTTTAAGACTTTACTTAATTTAACATATGGCAGGAATACTTCTCCATCAAAATTCCTGTCAGCAGTTCAGGAGTCCAACAACAATCACTGAAAAAAGCACTTCAGTACTGCAGGAGATTAGGAGCAGTTTGCAGATATTTTGTACTCAAAGTCTACTTACTCACTTCCATTCATGGAAAGCTGGCACCAGGCTGAGCACCATCTGTGAAGCTCTGCACGACAGAATCTGGTGAGGCCCTTGGGAAAATGTCTATTTCTCATCATGTGTAATTTTTACTAGAAAAGAGGCTGTAGGGAAACCTGCAAATGATCAAAACATATGCTATCAGTGGAAGTCAGGAAAAAACACTGCCCATGTTCTACTGCTCAACTAGCTATTCTCCTACTGTAGTATGGAAAGAGACGTGAATCTCAAGGGGGTTGTTCAAAAAGAGATACCTATAGCACTAAGCACCACAAACATGAGAAGTAAAGCATACATGAAATAGAAATAGACCATTACCAACACACTGTTCAAAGTGCTGAGGCAGGACTGGTGGTTTAAATATATTAGTGATGGAGAATAAAAGAATAAGCAAGTATATGGAGGCATTTTCACTGGCACAGATTGCACTGTAAGACTTCAGAGGGCATGACAAAGCTAACGCAATGAACAGTTGAAATTAGCTGGTGGAAAATATATACTGAGAGAAATTTTTAAGCACTTGTGCTAATTGTTATGTTTTGGAATAAAACCACAGAACATCAGTCTGATCAGATCATAAAAAAACTTTGACTATACAGCTGCAGAGAAAAAGCTTATCTTGGGATGTGCAACAAATGGAACAGAAATTAATATCTAAAATTTTATCATGCCATCATATACAGCAGCACTGAAGCACCTTCACTTGGTATTCTGCTCTACTCATTTTCCTGTGTCAGTTATACAGCAGAAATTAATAAAGATTCAGAGACCAGATATGAGCTAATACATAGCTGTCCTGACACTTCTAAGTTTAAGTGACAGATTCTTCTTTCAGCTTCTCGGTGAACTGATTAATGTGACTATTAATGAAAAGAAAATGAAACTGAGGGATAAAAGGGTAATGCCATCTCTCTCTTCCTCATCTGTTGAAGAAATTATGTCTTCAATTAGGTAAATTAAACTATGGTCACTTCTTTTCTCAGGTCAATGAACACCCATGCTACCTCCTTCTCCCCAGTCTTCATGGTTAAGTACATAGCAGAGAAAAATACGTCTTCTGAAACCTAAAATATGCTTCATATGCCCCAACAAAGTTTAAAAGCCATGCTATTAAAAAAAGTTTCAAAAATATGTTGTTTTCACTGTAGAATCATGCAATGGCCTGGAGTCTTGGAAAGGCTGGCAGAGAGAGCCTGAGTAATCAGAAACTGTGGTGTGATGGTGATATTACTGCACCACAGTGTGCTAATATTGTGCCCTTTACTTACCGCAGCCCTTGAAGAATTCAGCTATGGCAATCACATATATCAAGAGGCTTAGTGCAGCCAAGTGATAAATAGGGCAAATTGGGTGCAGATGAAAGGGTCTTTCGTAGAGTCCATTCACAGGCATGGGCAGACAATGGCTTGCTAAATAAAGACATGGCAAGCCATGTGTGAAAAATGAGCTCTCTGGCAATAATTCTACTGGTGACAGATGATCAGAAATTTAAATGTTATTCTCATCTTTGGAGAGTTCCTAGAGTAATGGAGGATGCATAAAACCATTTGTATTTGAAGAAAGAAGCTAAATAATGTAATATTACAGAGCAGGTTCTAACAACAGTGGGCAGATAAATGATGAAATCCCAGTGCAGACTATCTTGTGCAGTTGCCACACTAATTATAGATCAATTACTTCAAAGTTGTTTGCAACCTTATCAAAGAATAGTAAATTTACTGAAAGCAAAATGTGATAAGATGTCTTTTCATTATTACAGTAAATTTCTTGAAACAGCTCTGATGAAATTAATAAAAGCTTTTCCAAAGGTAATGTGATCTCTATGTATATAGTCAGAATTTTAAAAGTTGAAAACTTGATCCTAGGCACTATCATAAAAATTTTTGCGTCTATTAATTGTTACTATGCAAACATCCTAAATACAGAAAAGGTGGAGAAAAAAAGATTAGTCCGGTGATAAACTGAAATCTTGTTATAAAAATACAAATATAACTTTTGCTTTTCACAGATCAGATAATGAATGAGAGTAAAGTACAAAACCTGAGAAAATCTACAATTCAAATTTTACAGAGGCTTACAAAACTGAAAAGGGAGTGTAGGCGGGCAAGGGATGACTTTTATAGAATATTAACATGAGAGAAGAAAGCAGTAAGCCTACAAAATGTTAAAATGACTGAAATACAGTTCTGTAGTTTGAGAAGAGCCATTGCACATCAAAATATCTTGACTTTTCCAAAAAATATTTCAATGATGTCTTGACTTTTTCCCACCATAATTTAAACATAATTTGCTGTGTAAATACTGCAAGCTCTCTCTGTGTGAGTTTGCACATCAGCCACACTAACTTACATTCCCCAAACTGGTTCTGAAGGTAAATCCATAATTTTTTACTGATTCCAGGTTTCAAGATTCTGGAGAATTATTATGATTGCAGTGTTTTCTTTCAGTTCTTCTGTATTTTTGCTGGGTTTTTTTTGAGTTTGGTTTGTTGGGGTTGGGTTTTTTTTTTCTGCCAAAATTAGCCAGACATGGGGGAAAATTGACTTTAGCTTTTGTGACTGCAATGATTTAATGCTTTTGTCATTATGACAGCTGTTTCAGATACCATAGCTGTTACTTGTTACCGTTCTGCTCTTCTGGAACAACCCAGGTACTCTTCTCCAGGGTAGATTCTGCTATATCATGTATTACTCTAAGACATATTGATTCACTAATGAGTTCAAATGGGTCTGAAGCCTAACTTGTACACTCCCAACAGAACTGTGGATGTTTGACTGCTAGTCTAGAAAAGCTATAGCTCTGGTGGTGTTCAGAAGGCAAAGACAAACAACTGGCCCTAAATGCTTTCCTGAATGAAAGAGGGCAACTCTTGGTCATCTCTTTAGCAGATATTCGTAGGAACCTTCTGTGCTGTGTGCCCTTTCTAACTCATGGCTTCTGGGTGGATGACTTGCCACACAGGCTGAAATGGAGCTCAACTATTAGGAGATGAGGTACCATGGCTCACTGCAGTGCTCTCTTATTGCTTAGATAAGACACTCTAAGTGTCAGTTCTCCTAAGCAGAAGCCCTCCAAGATGAAACAACCTTTCAGGATGCCAACTTGCCGGTGATTCAACAAGTCTAATTCAGGTAACAGCAGATTTTTCCCAGATTTTTTATTGTCTGTTTTTATCAGCTCAATAACTTTTTAATTCTTCCAATCATAATGAAAGAAGTACAGGAGAAGTACAGGTTTAGTGATTTCTATTGGAGTTGGATCAGGTCCTCTCTTAAGAATACATTTTCTATCAAATGACCATAGAGCTGACTTGTATATTGAAACTAGCAATCCTGAATACCATGGATCTGAATGTTCAGAAAATAACAATGGAATGATTAAGATGTTTTTTGTCCCATGACACTCTGCCATTTATAAAAGGACCACAAAAATTAATTTGTTAATGGTGGCAAAGTGTTTTAAAGAAAAAAATATGCAATTCAGATATGATGATGTATTGAGCAATTAATTTTTCTAAAGAAAATTGATTAGGAAATAAAATTACCTATTATTTTACTTAACATATATTCCAGAAAATAGAAAAATAAAAAGGTTCATTTTAGTGGGTAATTTTTTTAATAAAAAAATTCACATATGGTTTAATATGCCATAAATTTATGAAGAAGCAATTTAATCTCTTCAATAAGTACAGCTTACTTTCAAATAAGTTAAAAGAATTTGATACAAAGATTCAAAATCTGGGAACCTTGAAATTCAGACTAATTCACATGGCTCTGATCATACTTTGTCAGGATGTGTGAACCATGCTAGAGGACTTGAAAGATTCATGGTGAATCAGAAATTGATCCAGCTCCCTGCAGTCTTCCTCAGCATTTCCCGTTTCATTTAAGTAAATCTTTCTCAGAATTCTAAAACCCATTCTCAGATGCCTAATTCTTCTGCTGCATTCAATTCAAGCTTACAAGAAAATACCTGGGCTAAGGTTCCGAACAATTGTTGATATGTGCCCCTGTAGATCTCCCATAGATCTATCCCCTGAGGAACAGGTGAAGTAAATTTATTCAGGTAAAGTAACTTTATTCAGGTAACCTTAACCTATGATTTCTGCTGATGAGCTTTAAATTTGAAAGGCACTATGCAGTCCTAGTTGAGGGGTCATTACTAGGACTATAAGTACCATTGTCAGTGAAGGCACTTGCGTTTCTGAATGAGATGAAAACGGGTATTATAAATACTACACCAGTGTGCAGAAAGGGTTACTTTTCACCTTTGTCTATCTGTGAAGGATGTGTCTTACTTCTAGTACTCTCAAAGGAATTAATCACGTTTTGGGAACCAGAGCTTGCGTAAGGAACAGGGACTGACAGCTTGTGCAAGGAACTGGGACTGATAGGTCGTGCCAACTCTGCTCAAGGACCCTGAAAAGTCCCACAGATTTCAGGGGCTTAAGCTACCCTGTGTTCTGTAGCAATTAATTTTTATAGAGCACATGTAGCTATTGAACATTTTCATGGCTTAGGATTACTCTTTGGTTAAATATTTTTCTTGCTTTAACTCCTACTGATACTTTGGAAGCTGAGAGAGTTTGGAAGAAATTTGCAGTTCTGACTTCAGAACTGACACCAGTGTTTATTGAACTTGTTAGAGCTGTGTTGTATCTGGCCTACAGATGCTTGCAAAACCTGTTACAAAAGAGAGCAATATCAAGAGTTGCATAAAACTTGAGACAGACAACAGAAACTGTTGAAGGGATGGTAATACAGGAGGGGAAATTGCATAGAATAAAATTGTTTAACCAGGCATAAGGAAACTATAGTGAAAATGTGAAAGATTTTTCAAATAATCTCAGGGCGCTTATGCAAATTATAGTAAAACTGGAAATGGTTTTCTTTACCTTTGCCCCATAGCATGATAAATTACTAGGAGGTACAAGCACACTCAGAACACAAACAAGGAAATCTTGATTCTCCTGGGGAGCAGCCAGTCTATGGACTTCACTGATGTGGCAGGTTCCTAAGGTAACTACTCTGAATATTTGAAGGAACTATATCAATTTATGACAGCTCACAATATTTATAGGTTTGCAAATTAGAACAGCAAACATAGCGTAGAAGCTATGTGAGAGAGAAGACATTCTCTCTTAGTGCACTTGGGGTATATCCTCTATTTGCACACAGGCACATGGAGCTGCTTCAGAAGGCTCTGGTGTGGGCTGCTGAATAAGGAGGGAAACCACTTTTGGTGGAACTGGTGCCATGATCCAGCATAGCAAATCCTGTGCTGTTAAACCAAGGCTTTAAAGTGATTCCTCAGTATTCCGAGAGGCCCTTACGTTTTAGGCAACGATGGGAAATAATCTGGATAGACCCTGACCCTTAACCCACAACAGTGAATGTCTCAAACATGGTACAACGGATCAGAGCTGTTCTTGGTGCCCTTTGCCCTTTAGCATGTCTGAAAGGCAAACTTCTCACAGAATTGGAGATAATCACTCCTGAATGCATAGCACCCCTGGGGTTTCAGCCTTTAGGGCATAGGGGGTGGAAAGATGACCTCTTGAGGACCCTCCAGCTCTTTTCCTTATAATTCTATGGTTCAAACTGTCAACTAGAGGTATTCCAATGAATTTTGAGCTGAACACAGGATGAATGTGACTTACATTCCAAAACTATTGCCCAAACATTATTCATTAGCATGTAACTTCTATGAATGAGCCAAGTTTTTTTCACTGATTGAGTTTGTCACTGGGTGTGCTAGAAGCATCTCACACTGAGCAAGTGCTGATTCTGTGCATGGCATGGCCACTTCACACCCAGGGCACTGAAAAACTGAACATGCTCAGAATTCTTTGAAGTCTAAACAGGCTTCTGTGATAAGCAAATGAATAATGGTCGAAAAGTCACAGATCTGATTAAACTGTTTCATACACATTACCTATTATCACACTGCATGCAACCACCCTGCCCCATGGTTTGTCCAGGAGTTCTGGATTTTCCCAAGTATGGAGAAGCCAGATGGAGAACAATTTAATATGAATGGGGGCCAGCTGACTGTCAGAAGCAGTAAGATTGGTAGTCCTGCATTTTGTTTCTTTTTTGCAGTTGTTTTGTTTGGTTTTATTTTTGACATTGTGCTCTAGTGGTCCTCATTTTGGTGTATATGAGGAAGTACATTTATAACTGAGATGCCCTTTTGTGGTAAAGGGAAGGTACACAGGGTCAGCAGGGACAAACACATACCCTAGGGCCTAATGACTCCAGTCTTCAGAGGGTTGCTGTGCTAGTCACCCTTGCTTCCTTGCTGGCTTGCAGCGTGTCCACAGACAATCTTCTGTAAACAAAAATCTAGTCAGGAAGAAGTTTTATAAGCTTTTTCTTCACTCTTAGGAAAAATTCAAGGGCCTGACTTTTACAGTATTTTGTGGTGCAGTTTGGCATAGCATTAATATAGGAGGGAGATTCCTCTCTTTCCTTCTTCCTGCCCTGATGTAGGTGGCTATCAGATACACGCCATGGCTATGATTGCTTGCTCTAAAATAGATTGTGGCTGCCTCTGACAAGTCCTGGAGGCCTCTACAATGAAACTACCATGTAGCTCTTCATGATTTCTTTTCAGGTGGGCTTGCAGAGTGCACCATCAAAATCTGAAGAATAGCACATTTCTTCACATTTTCACAAGCAGTTAGAAGCCTAGGTTTTTTGTTTTTTTTTTTTTTAATCTGCCTGTACAAATACTCTTCTGGATGATAGCTGTACTGCCTTGTGTGCCCTGTCTTGAAGAGGGTAGCTCTTGGAAAGCTGGTCTCTTCAGCATTTAAGTCTTTAAATTCTGCCTAGTTCTTTGTGAGAGGCAATGGAGGGTGCTAGGACCCTCTGACAGTCTCCACTGAGTAATTCAGAGGACCCACATGAAGCCCTGAGGGACCATTCCATCACCCCCCACCATCACACCTCCCCGCATCCCCCCCCCCTCCCCAGATCCTAGAAAGACTGTTGGGATTTGAGCTGTCCCAATAGGACCCAAGGTTTGTAGAATTCACTGTCCTGGGGTCTGCTGCTGTGAACTTTCATTTATAAATTTTTTTACCAGAATGAAAATCATTATGGAATTAATGTAATGTAATTATAAAGTTGAATATCCCTCAGCTGTCTACATTAGGTTTATGTATTAGGTTACCTAAAAGGACCAGTGTCCAGTCAGCACAGCGTTTTCCGAACTCCTGACTCGCTGGCAGTCTGGTGCTTAAGTGAGCTAAGTAATAAAGTAATAATTCTTACAAATTATTTAACAAATATTAAATTATTTTCTTGAAAGGCTTCTTCCGCCACTGCTGATTTGTATCATAGTGCCTGAAGTGCTCTGCTTCCATTTAAAGCTTTTTGTGCCTAGTCTTCTGCCTTCTGCTGCCCTACCTGTCTTGATCTTTTTGCAGCTGCCATTTCAGAATTTGAAGATAACGGGCCATCTAACATAGCAGCTTTTTTTTTTCTTCTCATGCCCATTAATGTTTTTTCTTTTTTAGTGCCTTTTTTTTTTTTGTCTTGAAAAGTTACCTTTGTCTATAGCTTCCTGCTACAACTTCAAGGAAGAGGCATTTATCTATTACCTTACTGCTGCACTGTGAAAGTCATGAGTTATGTTCATCTACCCAGATAGATTTTCACCCTGCTTTCAGTAGGTCTCCATTAACCCACATCTGCCAAATTAAACTGACAGGTTTAGAAAAACTTGACACAACAGATTCTAAAATTAGGTCTGCTACAAAAATCAGAGGGATAGAGACTGTGATTTCCTCCCTCTGTGCAGCTTTAGTTGAATCAGAGTGACATGACAATACAAAGAGGTAAAAGGGGAAACAATGTTTCAGTCCTCCTTTATAATAGGGTTTTGTTATTCTTGCTTTAAATTTCTGTGACAAAAGTGGTTCAGAAATCACTAACAAGAGTTTTCTGACATAGATGTTCCTTGTGTTCCTTCACTCGGGGCTTCATTATTTTTTTTTTCCTTCTTTTTTTCCCCTTTTTTTTTTTTAACTATTTTAAAGACCTCCAAGGGCAGTATATAGAGCAATTGTCGGGAAAGAAGGGAACAAAATTGTAAAAAATTGCCAAGCCTGATTGTCCAAAAATGGACACGAGCTAAAGTTCCAAAAAATAAAATCCCTACAATCAGTCAGTGTGTGTTCGCTGTGAAGTGCAGTCAGGGGAATTGGGAATAGCATTTTAGACGGACTTTGGCCACAATTCCCAGATAATTAGTTATTTTATCTGAAATCTTGGCAGTGAATCCACCAACAGGCTTGAAAGCCTTCTCCATACTGAGAACACTGGAGCAAGCCCCATGCTTACCTGAGGAATGAGAACCTGAGGCAGGAACAGTTCCTGTGGTCTGATACAACTCTGCTGAAGGTTTCCTACTGCCAACCAGACAGAAGTGTTTGTCTGGTGCCTAAACATTTCAGAAAAGTCTCTGAGGTCTCAGCTCTTCTCCTTTCATCTCCCCTTTGCAGGATTTTTTTGTTAAAAAAAACCCCAAAACCAAACAAATAAAAGCAAATGAACAAAAAAGCCCTGAACAAAAAACCCCAAACAAAACTAAGAGAAGACCTGAAAACTGATTCTGGTGAACTACCTGAACTTGAGCATACTGATGTGTGTTGAGCATAGTGGTGTCTGATAAACATGGACTTACGCCTCATTGCTGGGAAACATCAGGACACCTCAGAGATATTCTTTGCAGCCGTGCAAGAGGGAAACAACATTATAGACTAAGATCTGCTGTCTTCTGAATCTAAAGGAAACAGAGGAGCTGGCAGAGCAAATCCAGGCTACTCCAAGTTCACACACACCACTTTGTATGGAGCTTCTTCTCGTAACACTCCAGAAGAACTTACTTGATAGGAACATTGGATTGAAAAATATATAATGCCAAATCTTGCCCTTACTCAGCATCTCTTAATTTTATGACAGGCTCCTTTATAGAGAGCTCTGCTGCTGAGGAAGCCTCCAAAATTCTCCAAGAAATACAAAAGATTAATAATTTTTCTTTTATCAAAATTTGGCAAACTTTGAAACATACAGCACTGCATATCTAGAAATTAACATTTAGTACGCAACAAATTACTTTTAATTTTCCTTTCTGAAAGTAAAAAGCAAAAGCAAAGAAGAAAAATCAGAAAGTTGCTGTGTCACAAGCTACAGTTTGAAATAGAATTTATAAACAGTTTTTCTTTTTTTATCCCATCTCCAAGAAAGTCTCTTTCCATGCAGGTCCTGTTCAGTTTGCAGAAAGCTGGGCCTCTGTTGTTTTTTTGCTCTAAAGACTACTGAGATTACTAAATCCAGAGGACTCAGTTAAGCTTCCCCCTTCTAACTGTTTTCTGGTGTTGCTGGTTTACAGTTCCTAGAGGCTGAGAGCTGGTAACCTCAGTACATCTACCTAGCAAATTGTTTGGCAGACTGTTTCTGTGAAGGTGAAATGCATTACTTCATAGAGGGACAAACTGAAGCTGCACTTTAGAATGGGGAAAACACCTTTTTATTCCATAATACCACTGTTTTCACTTGGGGTGATGCACTGAATGGCAATATTTTGACATGTTTATATTTTGTATTAACTCATTGTCAACATTTAGTTATTTTTACAGGATTTCATATTTTATAGAAAAGATGTAAACTCATGTTACAGTGTGGTTTCCCTGCAGTTGGCTATGCTGATACAAATATCTGCAGCCCAGTGATTTTAATATTTTTAAATTGATTTAACACATTGTCCTGGGTTCAGCAGTATCAGTCATTTTTCTCCTTCTTAGTAGCTGGTGCAGCGCTGTGCTTTTGACTTTCAGTCTGGGAACAGTGCTGACAACACCAATGTTTTTAGCTGCTGCTTAGAATGTTTACTCTGACCAAGGACTTTCTGAGCCTCATGCTGTGCCAGGGAGGAGGGGAAGCTGGGAGGAAGCAGAGACAGGACACCTGACAAAAACTGGCCAAGGGGGTATTCCCTACCACAGCACGTCATGCCCAGGATGTAACGGGCAGTTACCCGGAAGGGCTGAGAGATTTTGCTGGGGTGGGGCTGGGTATCGTTCGGTGGTGAGCCCTTGTATTCTCTTCTCTTGTTATTTCCCCTGTCATTATTATTATTGATGGTAGCAGCAGTGGTTTGTGTTATACCTTAGTTACTGGACTGTTCTTATCTCAGCCTGTGGGAGCTGTATTCTTCCAATTGTCTTCCCCATCCCTCTGGGAGTGAGGCGGGGGGGAGGGGGCAGTGAGTGGGCTGTGTGGCAGGCCTTAAACCATGACACACATGTAATTATAACAGGCTATCATCAGAATGATTTTAGTTTACTTTTATCCTAACCAAAGTATGAAGCTGAACTGTCTGGTAGTTTGTTCATCATACTCCAAACGAATAACAGCAGCATTGAACAAGTAAGTTTTATGCTGATGTATGCTGCAACACAGTCTCACTGGACTTGTTTCTCTGGGATCAGCTGTAAATCTAACATTTTCCCCTGGGTCTTTCTAAATACTAATAAAATCGTTCAGAGTTCTTCATCCCCTTGAAGAACCATAAGGAACTTTGATTCTAAAACAATAGAGCTTCACACAGCAGACTGTGGTTTAGTGTTGGTTTTTGTATTGGGTTTTTTTTTTTGTTCCTTGTTGTCTGTTTTTTGTTGGGTTTGGTTTTTTTCTTTTCCCAGAATGAGAAAGAACAGTGCTGGAGATTTTATTTTGATCAGAAATCAGTACCAAACCCCTCCAACACGTTATAATAATTTAATCAAACATCTTTAAAAGTAGATTGTTCTGTGTTATCTGGGTGGCCTGTCACACATCATACTACATTACAGCATGTGCAAATCTCAGTACATGCACAGATGTTGTTGTGCATATTTATACACATAACTTGGTCTGCATAGATGCATATGATTTATCTGTCTCAGACAGGGTTGTTCAGGGTGACCAAAACTTGATCTTTCACTCAGAAAATGCTAGTAGCCTCTAGAATAGCTGGGATTCAGTCCTGTTGAAACCAGAATTCACAGAAAGAAGGGTTTTTTTTGGTTGTATAATATGTATCTCTATATTATTGTGTGGTAAGGACACCTTCCTATAATCCATAGGGTTTTCTATTTTTTTTTTTAATAAACATATTCCTTGTGCAAATGTTGTAAAAGCTATACACAACAGGTTTATTTTACTATTTAGTTAATTCAAAGCTTCTGTGTGCCAGTCCAATTTAGACAACTGTAGGCACTCAGACTGAAACCAACAAAAAAATTACTGCCTCTGATGTTGATTTTCAAATTGTTTGAAGAACCCCTGAGATTAAATGATGGATGTTTGACATCTCTCTATTAGGATCATTTTTTATTTTTAATAGAAATTTTCTGACTGAGACAAAAAGGCCAAGCAAGTTAGTGTTTAGCAAAGTATATCTCATGTGGATAAAACAATGGGAAAATAAAAAATCCCAAGCATCATGCAGCAGCTCAATCCCTTCACATGAGCCAAGCATCTTTGAAGCTAGTAGTAATTCATCCATCTATGGATCTACATCTGTTAGCTTAATAGGTGACACAAGGTTGGATTTTAAATGAGTCTAATCCAATAACCAGACTTACGTAATAGGCTTTTCAGGAAGACAGAGAAGGAAGCCTTAATGTTAAGAAACCCTAGCTCAAAGTATCAGTTCCAGTAGCTGCAATGGCTAACATTGATCCTTTCTGTCTGTCTTTCAGTATATTAAACCTTTCTGTCTGTCTGTCATAACTTTCCTTTGTATTTTTTTCTCTCTGGCTATCACATTTGCACTAAGGCTCCTTTTGCCCTGCTGTTAACCCATGTGAACACACAGGTGTGTGCATAATAAATGAACAAAGGAATTTCTTTTTCATGGTTGTTGCTGCAAGAAATTGCACATTACATGCAATTATTTTTCTTAATTACCTCCAAAATGCAACTGATACCATGTATCCCACTCTCTATCACTCAAACTACATCAAAAAGCAAAGTAACTTGGTTGTTCATAATTAAGGTAGTATCTTGTTTTACAGGGCTACTCAGGCAGAACATGATTTTCTCTTCCTGTATGTTGGTCTAACTCCATTGACTTCAGAAGAATTACTCCCAATTTATTCTGGTGAGAGATGAAGTGGCTGATGATTTTCTACCTTAGATGAGACGCTGGCACAATAAAAGTACCATTATATGTGTTGGAAAAAAACCCCAAACATTCTGTTTGGTGTGCACAAACAGAATGTCCCACATAACTCAGTTATCTTAACTTAAGAGATGTTTTTTCTCAGAAAAAGCCAATAAGTTTGAGCTACATTTTATTTAATGGTATGGAAAAAAATCCGAAATACAGCCATATGAGAAATGTACTTCAGTTTTTTGTTTTTGAAGCAAGTCAACAAGTAAGGCAAGAGTGCGTATTACCAAATTTGCTAGCACAGCCTAGAAAAGCATATTGAAAGATCCCCTGTAATGTACAATTGGATGCAATGAAAAGATGGAGTGCTTTATGTAGCTGCAGAGCACTTGGCTGAACTGATTGGTTTCAGATGCTGTGAATCTCCAGCCTTGATACTGGCAAACATTAAAACAACAGTGTAAATCTTCTGTCTCTTCTTCTCTCCTGATTATACAGGACATGGAGGAACAGAATAAACATGGCAAGGCATCTTTGCATTGGAGACAGTTTCAGCGAAAAATACAAGCCTAGCATAGGAAGGCACAACTCTTTTTGACTTCAGACAGTATACTGTAGTATACTGAGTCCTGAAAAACATTTCATACATATACGTTGCAAACCAGTACGTATCCTACCTTGAAAATAGATAGTCAATATCTTAACTTCAATAAGAAAGCTCACCTAGGCATACGGAAGTCTGGGAACATTTATATGTGCTCTTGTTGAAACTGATGTGTTCAATTCATGTCTGAACTCCAAGTAAAACCTTTCTGTTCAATATTATTGTATTTCATGACAGGCCAAGGCAGGCTTTAGTCTCAAAAAAAGGACTAAATTTTAGTAACCTCCAACAGAAAAAAAACAAACTACCATATTAAGACAAAAAAAAAAAAAAAAAAAAGAAAAAAGAGCCAGCAGCAGACGTCAAGTGAGGCAGAAAGAAATAAAAAAGAAACTGGTGGCCAGAAACAGGTGAGAAAAGAACAGTAACAGGCGAGAAAAGAACAGTAACAGGCATACCAGTTTTTCAGATACATATCCCCTCTCTCTCTCTTCTCCACACTTAGCAACAAGACCACTTGCAGCCAGAACTCCCCCTGCTCCTGGTGCATCCCTCTGGCCTGTGTCCAGCATCGCTTGGACCACACTGGGGACCAGAGGGAGGCACAGGTGAGATAGCTGAAAGAGTGCTGGCTACTTCCCCTCGTCTCTCAAGTGCCCCTTCCCCTTTGCCCCACGTTATGGCAAGTGGCTATGTTTTGCCAGTGGGTCCATAAGAGCCTATACCCAGGAAAGGAAAGTCTAGGTATTCCACTTGATCAGTGCTGTCATCTGGAGAGGCAGCATCTTTACAACCAGCCACTATGTCAAGAAAACTTTAATCCCAAAAAGATCTGGTTCTGAATTTGTGTGCCTTTCTTTGTCTGCCTCCTTCTGTTCCGTTTGCTCTTTCTTCTTTTCTTTATGATTCGTAGAGCATGGGCCTGATCTTTTCCTCATATCTGTGGAGCACCAGACACTTCCTATGATGCTGGGTAAATAAGTCTTCTGAAAAGACCTTTTCAGACATGCGGAATATAGCCCTAGGGTTTATTATATTATAGCACCTGAAAAGAAAGAGGCTTCAAGCTAGATAAGGTTTGTTTCTGAACTAGATGAGGTAATGTAAGCTATAAACGACCAATAAAGTCTTTCGAGTACAGCTGCACTGGGAAATTATTCCAGGTTTGTCTGTGGACTCAGTTTTGTGAGTTTATTTGTATAAATGGTTTATAGAAATAAATGTCACATTCCTGAAAAAAATGAAAGATACATGGAGCTTCTTTTGTGAATAATGCAAGCTTATCAAAGATAAAAGAACTGCTGAATTATAGCTATAGTTTCTGTATACAAGCTCTAATTTTTTATCCTATGAACAAGTAAACTGTGAAGGGATGGATTGATTTCTGATAAAATAAGAGCTGATAGAAGCCCTGGGGCAGAACAAAGTATACTTGGGTTGTTTATAACAAGCAATTAGATTTTCTCCCTAATCTCCTGACCTTCGCTGCTGCTACTAACTCAAGACTATCCTCTCAAATGAAGTGACACTGCAAAGCAAAATATGCACTTTCTTCTGGCAAAGGCGATATAGGACAACCCAACATGAAAATAGGTTTTATTCTAAACTATAGGTCTTCTGCCAAGTTACAGAAGCATAATTCCCTTACTATCTTTCCTTTAAGGCAAAAGAGATTTAAAAGAACACCCTGGGAGTAGCTTCTGAGCTTCTAAACTAGCCCCGTGGAAATCAAGTGACACACAATGTGTGAAGAAAACTGTATACTTACCATGAGGTAGTCATTGATTCAGAGAATGTTTGTTGGAAGGTTCCGCTGTAAGTCATCTGGTTCATCCTCTTCCTTGAGGCAAAATTATCACCAGCTATAGATCAGGTAAGGTATGACTTTGCCTTCTCAAGTCATGAAACCTCCAAGGGTTGAGGACTCTTCAACCTCTACTATTCCAGTGCTGCGATCTTTTTTAGGAATTTATTCCAAACATATCATCTAAACTTCCCAGCTGCCTTAAGTGCTCATTACTTTTCCTGATGTTATTTTTTTCTAGTGGAAAATGTTTGCCCCATCAAATTATAAATTCCCTTCCAGCACTTCTAGGCTATTAGATAACCTCTGCATCATGCTGAACAAGATTTTCTTTGCCAGCTTCAACTTGAGTCATGCGCTGCAGGTTCTTAATTGTCTTAATAGCTCCTGTTTGATGCTCTTTCTCCTTACCCTCCTTCTTGATCTGGAACCCAAAACTGGACAGGGTATTTCAGGTGTAACCTCACAAGGGCCAAGAAACAATGTATAGTAACTCCCCTTGATCTGCTGGTCAGGCTCCTTCTAATTAGTCAGTGTGCACTTTCCCTTATTTGTGGTGTGACTACAATGCTGTCTTATATTTTGCTTGGTATTCACTGCCACTTCCAGGCATTTAAACCAGGGCTGTTACTCAGCTAGTCAGTTACAGCCTGTATTTGTGCACTAATTAGGCTTTTACGCCCACATCCAGAATTTACTCTTCTTGAACTGCATATCTGTTGACCAAGTTTCTTGAGGTCCATTAGGACTGAGGTTTTGCATTTCATCTTAATAATCTCTTCTTTTTTTTTTTACTCTTGTAGGAAAATGAGGGAAATTAGAGATAATCTTCCCCTAGTCCCTCAAAGTTATATTATATCACTAAGGAAACTTTAGGGTAAAATGCAGTTGCTATTCCCAGGATGAGATGCAGTTGGCATGCATGGAATCTACCCGGTGATAGTTTCCCAGGCAACCCTGAAACCTCAGCATGTGTTAAAAGAAACTGAATGGAAGGTGGAACAGAGTGAAGCCCCCCTGGCCAGGCTCTGTTATACTCCCTGCAGGAGCAGGAACTTGAAGGCACCATGTACTGATAAACCACACAGCAGCTGCCAAACAAGGAAACTAGATTTGTATTTGTAAAAGCAAAGTGAGAGGATTTTACACCCATCAGTAACAAAAGCATGTATGACCAGAGTCAGTCAAGCTCCGTAGGCAGAGAGTTAAAAAATTAAAACTTGCATTACTACAAAAAAGCCTGAAGAGAAACAAGGGCCCCCTACAAGGTCAGGATGTACACTGACAAACAATTGATAGTGAGAGGGGAGGCTTTGCCCTCGTGTAGGAAGATTAAGAAACACAGTTGACAAATCTTTAATCAGGAAAGACTATCCTTGAAGCCTGGTACAGCACATGGACACCGTCAACATATGGCTTCGCACGTCAGGAAAACATGACTAGGGTGTCCTTTCAATGGAAATGATGTAACCTCATGAAAATTAACTGACTACTCTGTACATGGTGGGAGAGTTACCAGGAGTTACTAACCTGAATCAAATTGTATAAATATGTGAAAATAAGAAAAGGAAAGCAAGGCACACTTCATCATAACTTCTGGGATCAGTTAATGGGCTGAACCTGTCTTCTCCCCCATAGGGACACCTACTGGGTAATGACTAACTCACACTAGCTGTTATTAGTGATTATAGTCTGGTTGTGTATGGTTTCCAGCTAGTTTTTGCAGACAGTACCTATCACCAGCACTGTCTAAACCTTATCCTATCACAAATTTGTATTTTGTAGAATAAAAGACTTCAGTTGAAGTCCATTTTTTGTAAGTCTCTGAAGACTTGAATATTTGAAATAAGGGATTTGTCTTGGTGACATGGTTGATGCAGGCCCTTGAATAGGTTAGATGAATCACCCTCCAATTGAGTGGGCAGTGTAGTAGGGTCCCCATTAAGGGATGTGGACAGGCTGGTAGGGCACAAATGTCTCATCTTTTCTGGGACACTGGCAGGCTGGTCAAATGTAAAGGGTTTGAGGAAACCCTCCTTGTAATGAGTCGGTATTGACATACGAGACAAATTTGGACAAGAAAGTGCAAGCACCACACAATCCTTAGACACAAACCATTGACCAAATCTGAGACCAGACTGGATCCAGACACACCCAGACCGTTTAATATGTGAGAATCAGCTAGAAAGCAAGGGTATGTTTTCTGAATCTCATGGTTCAACAGACTGTCTTCCTAACACACCTTGTCCACTGGACTAAAGTGATCACCTATTCCATGACAATTATCATTAATTAATTGCTTTCTTAGTATCCAGGTTACTAATTAAATTACTGAAGCATAAATGCCTCAACTCCATTTTTTAGTAGGTGCCAACTAGAGACCAATCTGTTGGTTACTACTAAATAGATTCTTTTGTCTTCCTTGTCCAACAGCAGGCCCATGTTTTCTCCAAGCTTCCTTTTGCAACTGGCATACTTACTAAAGCTACATTATTCTCCTAGTCTACACCTGGTTTAATTCCACCTAAGCTCTGGTCTTCTCCCTAAGTACTTTAGCAAACACATCTTACATTTTACCCAGTCACCACAGGTGGCTGAGTCATGTGACATTTTTTCTGAACTGTTTTCCTTGTTATATCCCCATAATATAGTCAGGGTTCATTGTTCTTGATCCAAAGACCACCTAAAGACAAGCCTCTGATTTCATACTGGAGCTGAACCTTCAAGCTTCTGTATACAGGATGCAATCCTCCCTCCTCTTCTCTCCCCAGAGAAGACTGTGCCCAATGTGCACATGCTGTCCTACTCATTCTCTGTGACTGAGCTCACACTATAGCTCTGCAACCAGTTATGATCCTGCAATCTTTCCTGACCTTTTCTCAAGATCCACACACTAATGTAAATATACTAGAGGTAAGTCTCAGAATGCATTTGCATATGAGCACAGACTTGTTTCATGGGAGACTTTGTCACAGAAATATACTAGCTGTAGCAAAGTGAATCAATAAGATCAAAGATTGGAGGCTCAGTAGAGAAACTTAGTATAGAAGAAAAAACAATCTGCTTTTAACAGAAAACTCTGATCATTCAGAAATAGTCATTGGCCCCATGTAATGGCCAGTCTTGATCCTGGAGAGCAGGCAATTTTTGTGATGTACCCACCACTAATACTACGTGGTTGAGGCATGGAACACTTTTTACAAACCTCCTTCCCATTTAAGTCTTTATGGGCAAAAATTGCTTATCACTTGAATAACCACAGAGTTGTCATAGAGTCACAGCACAAACCAGCCCTACTCTGTGTCTGGATTTCGTTCAGTGACCCCACTCTGACGATGAATTCTACAAGCAGAATATACAGAGTGCAAAACATTTTCTGTTTCGTTTGTTCTGTGTTTACTGGCCATTACATTCAGCTTCCTCATTAGTATTTCTACAATTACACACTAATTTCCTTTGGTTCTCTTGGATGAGTTTTGTCTGAGCCATGTGATTTGCTATACATGACTTACAGGAGCTGCTCCTAGGATTCACTGTAGCAATATGTCCATCACTCAGGTATTTGCATACTTGTCTGTCAAAGCCATTACCCTCCAAAATCTTTTAAAGTCCTTCTTTTTTCTCCGTAACTCTTTTGTCCATATGTGCCATTGACAGTGCTCCATTTTAGCTTGTCAATGTAGTCACAGTATTCTTCATGGAAGCTTCTCTGTGCTGCCTTCCAGTTTCTTCACCAAATCTGTTTGGATAGGTGAGGTTTGCTGCAGCCTACAATGCCTCAGACAGCCTCTTTAACAACTGTTTCATCATTATTAACCTGTTCACTTTAACCCAATCCACCAAGCACATTGTAAAAAAGAAAAGCTTCTACAAGCATTCCACCTTCTCAGACAAATTGTTTAGAATGTCTGCTTTTTAGCTGCATAGTCTGTAAATGTAACTATATCCAGGGTCTGGTGGTTTGCAGTCTTCATTCAGCAAAAGAAATAAATGAAAGTGTGCCTCACTCTGCTGGCACTTATCAAAGGTGATCACCCAGCCCAGGATTGGTGGAGACTTTCTAGAAACGTATCCATCTGTACAAGCTAACAAATACTTAAGGTAGTTTCTACAAGAGCTGTTGTCATCATTGCTGTGGTTTGGAGACTGATTCAGATGCTACTCATGGACTACTGATGTTCCTCTCTAAATTGCATGAAGTTGTAAACGCAGGAGCATTATCATCTTATTTTCATCAGGCAATCCTCAGTGGTGCTTAGAAGAATTATTTCTTCTTAATGGGAACTCTGACAAAAGTGCACAAACCTCATCTCTCACTGGCATTAATTTTTCTAGGGTAGATTGAGAAGAAAGCTTCAGCTTCTGCCACATTCCACAGTGCATCACAATGTACCAACATGGAGAAAGTGCCTCAGAAGCTTACACTATAAGTATCTGCTTTTGGCTATTGACAGAGACAAGATACTGTACTTGATGGCATAGTCTGATCTATCAGAACTAATTTCATCTTTTTACATTCTTGCCTTCCTGACTCAAGTAGAGGCTTAAAGGATAATGTGAAGACCCTGTCTGGTACATACACTCTGCCTTTCTGCTGAGCAGCTGTTTGCAACCTACTGAGTTGGGCTGTACTTCCTGTGCAATTTGGTTGCTCTCTGTAGAGCTATGATTTTATGAGAGGGAAAAAAATAAATCTGTGAGTAAGAAGCAAAATTTCCTCCTGTTTATAACGGAGGTGACCAAGGCCACAGCAGGAGAAAAGCTGCAGAACACGAAGAGTGGTTGCCGTGACAGAAAATGGCATACATTGTTTTTCTGTCCATACATAGGGGGGAATTGGGTAAAAGGCTGAAAAGTAATGCCTTTTGGTAAAAGGGTGCTGTCATCATGATCAATAGCTGCAGTGACAACCTAGACTCCTGCGGGCTGATAGTAACAAATACAGACATTTCCCATTCAGATAAATTCCCCTGGGGACAGATGGCCTGTTTGGCTTGAAATATGTATTCTTTATTATTTCTTTGCACCAGTTGTGTTGAAATAGTCAGTATCCCTTCTTATCTTGTGGCAGCAAGGCTTTGGGACTAACTGATCAGAAGACTATACTTCAGGTATACTATCATATTCAGATAAATTATTTTCCTTAATACTCAGATATATAGTCTTAGCGAAAATAGGACTACATGTAAAACATAAAAATGCAAGCCAAAAAATTTATTCCCCCATTAACTTGAGAGGTGTCTGTCTATCCTCGTTTGTTTTTTCTTTTTATTTAATATAACACCAATTCATTGCTTTATGAAATATTTATGTTCTGACAGTCCTCCTCTATGGACCTTTCTAAGGCGTATTGCAAAGCCTGCTTAGTTTTTGCACTGTGTTCAGGATTGTGTTTTCGTAGCAGAAATAGTGAGTATTACTTGTGCAATTGAGTAGCTCATGCTTTGTGATGGTTTAAGGTAATGTGAAGCGAAAGTGGCCCTACTATAAAAGCATTCCGTTTATCTGTTACAAGGTAGTCTACCATACAGTATGTTGCATTGCAAGCAAAATTATTGTTTCATGCACTGAGCCTGACTGTGTCTACCATTCTAGCAAAATGTTTAAATACCTATAGAACTGGGATGATTTTTTATCTTAACACTCTCCCCACAGCTACAAACCCTTAATACTATTTGCTATGTTTTCTTTTAAAATACCTGTGAAACTGTTACTGGATTTTAGGAACATAAGATCACCATCCCAATGACCTACATTTATCTACTGAACTGGACAGGAACAGCTACTGAACAGATACAGGCACTACAAAAAGTTGGACATGCTCTTAACAGTTGACCTGGAAAGTCTGCACAACCTTCCAACAGTTGCTATGCACTTCCTTTTGTCTTTTCTACCTAGAGCAGGACCTCTGTGTATGCTACGAAACGGCTCATGCAACTGAAGACTCACTTGGATTCAATTTGAGCCACTGACTATTGCTTGTGAGTGTTCGCCTTCTCTATTCCAATGCAAGCTACAAGTCAAAACTTACCTAGGGTCAGTTTCTGAAAATAAATTACATATAATTTCTTACATGTGGATGTTCCTGAGGATTCATAGCACTGCTTTCTTTTTTCACTGCATGACTGAAGAATACTGGTAGTGTGCTCTGGAGGAAACGTTTCCTACTCTCCATCCCTCTGAAATACGTAAAGGGGCCCCAGCTCCAGCCGCCACCTTCTTTAAGTACAAAATCCCCAGGAAAGAAAGTAGGGTTGGATTTTTTTTGTTTTCTTTTCTTTTATTTTCTTTTTTAACAAAGACACAGACAGCTGACAAATGATAAGCACAGTAAGAAAACAGCTGCCTCAGTGTATCAAGACTATCAAGACTCTTGCCCTAGTATTAGCATAACTTTAGTGTATTTATTCACTGTGGCCAGAAAAAAATAAGTAAAAGTAATGGAGAGATTCATTTTGTGCCTGGTAGGCTGGTATCTTTTTTGCTGCTGTTTATTATTGACTAGATCACATTGACCATGATGCTTCAACACTGTAATTCATCAAACAGAGGCTGACTAGCTACTTGTCCATTGTTTATTTATGAACAGAAAAAGATTTCCAAAGGTGTTTAGATAATTTAGAACCCAGCAATCAATATGTATTTTTTTTTTTTTAGGTTACAAAATAATAAACCTAAGTTAAATTATATTTTGTTTTACGAGGGAGAAAAAAATGAACCCTCAAGGAGCAAACAAACTGCTGTTACTGAAAGAATTACCCATTCAGGATGGATTCAGCTGCCTAACTCCTCATTAACTATTTATCAGTTCCTTGGAAGGGAAAATCTACTATACAGTGAATTCCCATCAATATTTAATACAGCAGTGCCTGAAGTGCTGGACTGAGTTCCTCACTTGTGCAGACGGCATAAGCAAAGTGTATACTGCCACATCTCTTAATGGGGGAAATCACAGCTAAATCCCAAGGCTTCTTTCTTTAGTTATGGTTTACTTTACATACTTCATGACCTGTTGCTGAGCATTTCTGCAGGGTTCATGCCAGTCTTTTCCTTGAACAGTAAGTGCACTTATTGATAATCAAGCAGTTTAATCTAAAAGCCAAAAATACATCATATTGACTTAGCGATACCATCTTCTGCTTTGGAAAGTACCTTTACTAGCCTTGCTAGCTGTCAATCTGTTTGCTTGTTTTTATGTAAAAAATATCATATCTGATGGGGGGTTTTGTCTTACTGCCCTAGTTTTGGTCTCTCACATACAAAGCACACACTATAAAAATAATTGCACTGTCCTGATTAATATAATTTTCTTTCAGTTTCAGAATCATTCATCATAGTCAGAAAACTTCACCAAAAGATAGCTAGCTCTTTTGCTATTTCTATACCATCTGCTTGCCTGTCCAGCTCCTAATTATAGACATTCTGCCATCACAGTTAAACTTACAGCTGCAAGTTTACTTTGGCTATATTGGGTTTTATCACACTTTTAGCCAACCCCCAGTTCTCAAGCTCTTCCATTTTTCTCTGTCTAGAGCCAGTTTCTGACTCTGTGCGACACTGCAGCAGGAACAAATGCACACATTAGTGCTTTATTCTGACAGTGTCACATCTGTCTAACCTGTCCTGAAACAGAAGTATAGGAACTCATTTTGGACTGCTCGGAGCAGAAGGTTGTCATGACATTTGTGAAGTTGGGACTGCACGAAGATGCTGTCTGCTGAAGAATACTAAATGTTCTTGGTCTCAGGACCCACAGCTATCCCCAAAAAAGTAGTTGGGTTTTTTTATAGCTTCAAGGCATCAGAAACTGCCATGGGTCAGCCAGAGGTGGAAGAGAATTCCTCAAATATTAAATATTTTAAAAACTAATGAATTAACACTATTTTTAAGATTACCAAAACTGCCTGCTATTTTCTTATTTACTCTATCATTCTATTCACGGTAACCTAATGACTGCTTTGAACTGTCTGCAAAAATACCCTGCCATAAGCTGAAGATAACCAAAATGTTCTTCTTCCCAACAGGCTTGAATACAGTAGCCTATTTATTCCCACTTTGCCATGAAGTAATCTTCATTACCTAGCTGCCACAGCAGCCAACCTAACAGCAACAGACCTAAAAAGTGACTTGCCTGTTCTCAAAGCTGTCAGTCATACACAATAAGCTGCCAATACCTTAGCAGCCAGTGGTGATATGATATAAATTTGCCCCTTTTGATCAGATTTCCCTTACAGTCTCAAAATATTTTGCCTTTTATTCCTTTTCTCTGGCTGCTCATATTGCTCCATGATGATCTCCCTTTGTTTCATTTTGCAGCCATTTGGAAACATGAAATGGCAACATGCCATGAAGATTGGGCTTATTCCACTTCATTCCACTTACTCAACTGTTCCACTTCATTCTTTAGTCTCCTCAAGATTTATTAGACAGTTTTCTCTTATGTAGCATGCAGTTCTGCTGCCAGATGTACATGGAAGCTTTTAAAACTCAAAGCAAAGTCTGCCAAAGGAGTTGCCAATGACCTTTCTACAAGGTTGAGAAACCTGTTAATCTAGAGCTGTTACTCAGAATGCAGAACTCCGCGTTATTTCTGGTAGGAGATTCCCCAAAAGCACATGGCTTGACCAAAAATGTCTAGAATTAGCAAAACACATAAACAGCTTTTAGGCTGCCATTAGTAATAACAGCATCTTACAAAATTAAAAAAAAATCGATTATAGTATTTACCAATTCCTGTTATTAATTTTCAGGTGAGGGCCTTGAATCAGAAAGCTAGTAATGCTTATATTTCTCTTTCCACAGGTATTTTTTGAGGAGAATACAGTACATATCCATCAGACTTCAGATGATCATGTTGTATTTTACAAATTTGAGTTATTGGCTGGAGAATTCTGGATCCATAAACTTGTGAAAAGACTTACAGTCAACTGTAGACAGCAGGAAATCATCTGAGGGCATTACCATCAATGTCCGCTTCTGCTGGAAGACTTCTGCACACTTGTATCTCTCTCTGCTACTACGGTTTATAAACCAGACCTTACATTTACTTATACCAGTTGCCTACTTCACAAATTGTCCTGGGTTCAGCAGTAGCAGTCATTTTTCTCCTTCTTAGTAGCTGGTGCAGTGCCGTGTTTTTGACTTTCGGTCTGGGAACAGTGCTGATAACACCAATGTTTTTAGCTGCTGCTTAGAATGTTTACTCTGACCAAGGACTTTCTGAGCCTCATGCTGTGCCAGGGA
>WYDI02034446.1:5172-27366 GCA_009867235.2 Psittacus erithacus
GAAAGTGGGGACCTAAAGTTATGGTGAAAATCCAGATTACATAAGGACCCTTAGAAGAGAGGAAATCTAAGTGTCCATACTTGCCTGAGCATCATACATACCTCAATTTCATTAATTACTGCTGCTGATTGCCAGACCTACAGAAGGCCAATTCAGAGTGAACAAGAAACAGAGAGAAGGATCCCAATGAATCCAGAAGACTAAAAGCTTGGAGGAATGGCAGGGAGAAGGTAAGGAAGATCTCTAGGGGGGAAGGGGTACTGCAGGATTTTGAGAACTTGGAAGGAATCTGGCAAGGGAAATGTGCTAGCGCCAAAATATGGCTCTGCAGAGACACATTTGACTGTATGCAGGAAATACTTTGTGGTCTTATTCCATCTTCTCTGAGAGCATGGAAAGTATCTCAGTGCCTTCACACTAAACTGTGGAATCCACTGACCCTGGGTAGGGCAATCATGATGCCAGCACCTCTTTTAGCTACAGGACAAGAACAAATGCCTGAAAGCTAAAGCTGGCCTATTTTTTTAACCCTGACTCTAGTGTGACAGTCACCTCAGGCTGGAACACCGCATCTTAGCATACTTAATCCCATAATGTTATAGAATCTCTATTGCCCAAAGTCTATGAACCAAGATCTAAAAGAATCTGCAACAAATTTCGCTTTGACACAGTTACAGGGTGAATTCTCCAGCTTATGCTATGCCCAAGGTAAAACCATTTAGTCATCATCACGTGTTTTTTTTTGTACTTTGCAATACAGGTATACAATCTGTTCCCATAAATAAAGACTAAGCTTCAATGACTCCAATTGCATTATCCACGAAGCAAAAACTGAGGCTTGTTTCTGTGTTCTGTGTTGTATAACTTTGAGTTCACATGCAATGCCTAACGAATAAACCTGTGAGAAATACTTAAATTAAACCTTACCACATCTCTGATAAACAGTTACAATTGAGAGCAGGGAAGAACTTGGACTGGAATTAGCATAAGGATCCCCTGAGACAATAGGGCTAGCTGTAGCTCAGAACAGGTCTTCCAAACACAGAAATCCCCATAATATCATACAGACAAAACCCTTTTAATTACACTGTGGCAGATGATGTCTCTGTGGGAATCAAATGCCTCATCCAGGATTTCATCTTTCATAATGAACATGCCCAGTGTGAGAAAGAGGTAGGGTTTGGGGTACGCATATGACAGACAAAGTAGAATTAGAAAATTAGTATCCCAAATCTCTCAGTAAACCACAGAAATACAAAGATACTTTTTAATAAAAGGGTCCTTTGCAGTTTTGTGCTGCCATAGAGGGAAACTACACATGTCATCAGAATTTATAAATGCAGTGTTCAGAAATGGGTTGTAAGATTTGAGATAATTTTTGCATCTCAGAGGAAAAAACTTCTTTGAAACTAACCCACAACTTAGTCTTGCCCTGATATTCATATTTTATCAACAATCTCACTTGACATACATGTTTTTGCTTGGGATTTTGACAAAGATAGTTATCATTTTTGCAGTAGGCTTTGTAGACCTTAGTGGGTTTAATCTCAGTTTGACATCTTGTGCACTGAGCACATCTTTCTCTTTTGGGGTCTGAATAATCATGTGTTTCAGAGCAAAACTCTAAACAGCTTGGATGTTTTGAGGCCAAATGAAGACGCATTAATGATTAAAGGTTAACCTGAAGAAATGTTTGCCTGAAGAGTTTTAGGGAAACAAGAGAGTGGAACTCTCATTATACAATGAAACAACTGTCATTCTAGAGACTATTGATATGATTTCACTGTTTAAAGAGTTAATTTCCAAATATCAAAAAATTATGAGGGATGTTAGTGAAGCCTTACAATGCCCCAAGGAGACAAGAAGTATACTAATCTCCCTTCAGAGCTGCCAAAAATTACTGGTTAGGCACCATAAGCAAAACATGAGGAGAAATCATTGTACCCCTTGTATGGGTGGGTAAAAAGAAACAAGGAAAGCTGAAATGTTGCCATAGTAGAGTGAGAAAAAAGTGAAAGCATGCACCAGGAGCTTACGACGAATGTCACAATAACCTGTTATGAACAATTCACACTGCTTCCTGGGAGAATTTGAATGGCTTTGTGTTCCCACATGAGAAACGCTCAAGTGAAATGTACTTCATTTCCCTGAGGACATCTCAGATATGCTTTACAGAGCACCAGATCACTGAGTTGGGCTGTAGTAACAATCCTGCGCTCTCTGGATGTTAAACCACGTCTTGGGGAGGACTTGAAATCCCATCATGCTCCAAGTCACTCCCAGTGACTTAGGGAGGACTCAGCGGTACCTCAGAGAGGTTCACACCTTGTCATCCTTCTTTTTCACAGATATTTAATGCAGCCACAGGGCAAAAACGCATAGCCCAAAGGATACTGCAGCTTATCTGCTGCCCAAGACTGTGACAATGGAAAGTTCTGAGCAAAGCTATCTTCATCATCAGGCTGAGCACAAGTGACAGCCTCCCCACTTTGGTGCTTAAAGTATTAAAGAGAATATTCAGAGTTGTTCTAAACATGTCAGAGGGCAATGTTTACATTTGCTCAACACATTGAAAAGTCTAAGTAAAAACTAACAAATGCAAACCAAACCACAAGGGTGTCTGCTTTTGAAAGCCAAACTTTCTGGATAAAACTGAAGAAAATTTGATTTTTATTTTTTCGGAAAAAAATGCTTCACTGTTTTCTTTTTTGCCAAGTTGTAATTTAGAAAACACTTTATTTCCTAGAGGTGTAAGTCCTAAAGCCAAAAGAGGCAGCTAAAATCAGGGGGCTTCTTTTTTTTCAGGGCATGGTTTCTCACCTCTCAACTGTTTCTTCATAACCTTTGGATGAGCTTTATCCTGGACAACCAATATTCTTGACCTTTCAGCTCATCAAAATGGTCACACATCCAAGGACACCCGAGGTAGGTCAATAGGAGCAGCTGGGAGGTGACATGAACTCCCAAAGAACCCACCTCTCCCTTTGCTCTAGGACGGAGCTAGGACAGGTGGATTGGTGCATTCTGGGACACCAGTCCTGGCTGATCACTGCGTCATTCACATAGCTTGGCCAAGGCCATTCTCCTCACAGAACACATAAGTAAAAGGCTTGGTTGCAAGTACACGGATTCCGATGTGAAGTTCATAGCAAAGACTTTTCAAAAGACAAGTGCGGTTTCACTCTTCCAATGGATTTCTAAGAAATATGCATAAAAGTGAAAGAAGTACCTGTATAGTAGATAGTTGGTTTTGAGGTAACAGAAGATGTTTGCGGACAGGCTTACATTTTCAGTGCAAAACAGCCTTCATATATTCTGGCTACATCATGATTTAAGCTCTCAGCCATAAGCTTTGTCAAGTGGAGGGGACAGCATAAATGACTGTTGATTCATATTCTTTTTAGGCCTGTAAAGTTATAACTATGTAATACGAACACAGGCTCTTTAGGGTAGTTTAGAGCCAACCTGGAACCCTTCCAGCCTGCACCAAAGGATTTAATGGCATAGTTTTTATTTTCTGCTTAGTGCAGTGTACCATTAATTGAAGGTAATTGTCAAGAGGAGACTGGCTTTCAAAAACTACATAGCTCTCAACTGTTCTGGTGCAGAATGGATGTCCTGAGTTTAGGATCACGTTTCCCCTGTGCTCTACATTACATTTGTCTTGTCACACAATTGTGTGATTGTGTTCAACTAAATAGTTATTCCGTGCTATTACGGTATTTCAAAATGAGGACTCAAGTAACACTGCAGGGAAAGACAGAGAGAGAGGGAGAGCCAGGTTTGTACTTGGACGAGGACTTGTCTGCTTGAACTAAACAAAACCCTGAAAGGTATCACAGGTCTGAAGTATTTAATGGAGCAGGCCATTTGTTTTGCTGAAGAAGGAAGCCTTGCAGAGTGAAAGAAGCAGCTTGCATCAGAATGTGTTAAAGGGAAGAATTAGCTTCTTAGCAATGAGGTTCAGTAGCTTCAAAAGGCGCTGTGAGACCTGACAGTACCTCCCAACTCACAGAATGACATGTGAACATGAACCACTTCTCTGTACCCTCTGCTTTCCTTTGCATGAGGACAAAAGGAAATCAGAGTGGGCTCTACCATGTTGTCCACCTTGAACAATCAGAAGACCAGGACTGCAAGGCACTGCACCATATAAACACAAAGTAGGTCTGTTGACCCTAACCCCACTGCTGTGCATGAATGAATGATCTTAATTTACTTAACTGATAGAACATTGCTATTTATTATCTCTATTGCAATAATTCCTGGGAATCTCAGACATAATCCATGAACCACACCATACCAGGCACTGCACAAATAATGAGAAAAGTCCTTGCCCCAGTCTGGAGGCCATTTGTATCTCAGGGTGTAACCTGGCCCCAAACCTAGAACTTAATTAGTGTTGATGTTGATGAGGTGTGAGGGAGAATGGAATCTGGTCCATCCTTCCACAGCTGCACTGGCTTTGCAATACGAAAAACCAAGATGAGCCAAAAGTGATTAAGAAATTATTTCTGAAACTGGAGTCAGCACATGTAACCACAGTGAGACAACAGGGATCAGCAGATCTGCAGTGTAAGGAGGTTTGAGTCTTACATAGCTACTTTAAAAGCAAAGTTCCCCTGTGAAAGTCCCTCCTGATTTTATCATCAAATTTATCACCAGCATCAGCTGAGAGGCCGAGGACTGTGACCAGCTTTGGGGAAGATCTGCTCTCTTGTCTCTTTTTTCTTAGAAATCATTTATTTGGGCTTTGTAAAAAGCATTCTGTTTCTCAGAGGCATTCTTTGGTTGAATACAAGAGTAGTCATTTGATTAAAGATAGAGTAAATACACCTGTTTCTGGCAGAAATGCTACATACCATAATTTCACTAAAAAACATGAGTGATCCTCATTATAAAATCTTGCTGGGTGAGCTTCATAGGTGGTCTCTGTGCTTATGCATGTACAGGTGGCTAAATCCTAAATAGGATCAAAATGGAAATTCCAGTTGATGCTTTCAAACACCACCTGAGTGCTCAGAAGAAATTGAGTCCAAATTTCTTGAACATATAGAAAAAGGATATTTGTGTGTATGTCTATGGGTGTATATAATTAGCTTTCAAGGGACTTACATATAGATGCTTCACAGTCTGTAATTCATTAGCAAATAACTTCCCAAATTTTCCATCCCACTAATGATAGAAATAATACTTTACCTGGTCAGAGCTATTGGGAATGGAAAGAAAGTTCTTTTATATGTTTTTGAAAGGAAGATAAAAAAAATCAAGTTATGCTTGGTGAAATATAAGACTTCTTTGTGGTGGTTATGTTGTTCCCTTCACAGGAGTCATGATCTCACTCTCCTTATAAAGACATCTGAAATGCTGTCCCAGGGTTCCCCAAAACCCATTACTGATCAAGTATTGAGAGCCCATGCATGCAAAGAAAAGTCTAAGGCCCATTTGCAATCACATATCCCTCCCAAACACAGGACACACATTAGCATCAGAAGGGTTCACCTGCATTGTGTGAACCCTTGGTCTCAGTGGAGCAGAGCCTGAAACTTCTTCTCAGGTCTTACAGCTACAGCCCTCAATCACTTTTACTTTCATTAGATCTTAATGGTCATATTCACACAGGATTATGCTATTGCTTTCACCAGGCTGGAACATGCAGGCACATGCCCTCTCACATGGGCAGAGAGCGTGGAACCAAACTGAGAGTTCAGTGGAGCTGTACACAGCACAGGCCTTCTTAAAATCAGTAAGAAGGAAGATTGTTATATGACTGTGTGTTCACACACATAGGAAATGGCATTTTGCTTTGCTTGTATGTTTATATTTGCATACAAAACTGTCATCTCCAATATATTTTCTAGATATATGCTGTACTATTCTGAAAACACATGGGTGAAATGGTAGCTTAAAAAGCTGACCACTTGCTCCCATGATACTGAAGAACTGTATGTGAAAACAGAAGAGCTCACCTATACAATAAATTATTTAATACAGCCTCATTAATCATCAGTGATTGGAAGAAGCTGAACTAATTCTGGTATATGTTTTAATGAATAACAAAAACAACTCTCCATTTCCTTTGGTGCCCCCAGCTAAAACAAATGGTGCCAACCAGTAGCTTTTAGTAATGTTTACAGTTGACTATCATTTGGGGTCTTTGTGTGATTAATCGGAGATATAGAAGTAGGTAAACACAGTGCTATTAGCTTGTCTTCACTGTATTCTGATACAGACCAAGCTTTGCATAACCCAAAGGACATGAAACTCTTAAAAGTTCAGTGTCTGGGAATACAAGTAATTGATGAAAGTAATAGCTCTAATGCATTTTGCCACATGCCATGTACTTCTGTAGAAAGCATATTGATAGACTGGGAAAAACCTTAAAGGAAAAAAGATGCAAGAATTTGTAGTGAGGAATTAAAAAGGACAGGAGAGAAAGGAGTTTTTTTATAAGGATAATAATCACCATGAGCTTTTATTCCTATAATTAAGAGCAAAAAATATAGAGGTAAAATGATTTAGCAAAATGCTGCAGTTCCATTCTGTCATCAATGTCTGCTGGGTGAAACATTTATGAGCTTGTAAAAAATACAGGTTATGAAAATAAGAAATCTCTTGTACGTCTTTCTAGATGATTCATTCAGTGTTTTCTGAAGAAACTGCAATTTATTCACAGATTATGTAGTTCATTTACAGAATGTTTCCACATTTGTAACCTACCAGATTCTCTGAAGAGCAATAATGGAAATGTAAATGCGAAAAGAACCAGTTAAAAATCAGTGGAGCAGAATCAGAAAAAATGACAGTGAAAACAGTGAAACAGAAATGCACATTTATCAGTTTAGCTGGGAAGAAATATAATATATATAGGTGTATATTTATATAAATATTGCTTTAATTACAGCTCTTAATGAAACAAAGTGGAGATTTATGTTGATATCTAGTTTTGCTGAGGTTTCCTTTTGAGTCAGTGTTACGGCACTTTATAAGTTCAAATATGGACTGAACATCTTCTTTTCTCTGGGTGTCTGCATGATCAGCCACTGGGAAAACCCTGGACCAGCACATTGAAGAATTGATCTGGCTCTTCAATTCTATTCCTTTGTGACCATGGAGCAGCCTCTTCAAGCATCACCGTCTTTACTTTTTCATGGTAAACTTTATATATACTTTTTGATTAAACTCTGACCTTTTTAGACTGTCTGTACCCATAAAGCAGAATTCAACTTTACTAGACTGTTACACGGGGCCTCTGGATATTGCTTTAATGCAAACGGTAATGCACTGAAATGAGGAGAACACAGAAGTCCTTCTTCCTTCCTTATACCATGCATGTTCCAAAATCCAGATTATTGTGTGTCCTAGATAGCATTTTAAATACAGAAATATGTATTTATATAAACATATCTACATACTGCAATACATTACTAAGCAAGTCAAATTATCACACTGGTAAACTGAAGAGATTTAAACAAAAAAAATCAAAATAAAATGGAATTTGAACAGAAAATAGCGGAATAAAACCAGTAAAATGCTACAAATTGTAAGTAAACAAATTATCCTCCAGAATTAATGGTGATCTTACTTGTCTAGGTCAAAGACTGTAGTAAAGTACGCTTATACATCAGTATTTTGCTAGTTGCACGCCAACATTCCCAATGTGGTTGGTAGCGGGAATATATGAAACAGAGAGCTTCAAATGCATCGCTGAATTTGACTGAATTGAATAAAGTGTGGGGAGACCGTAGCAATGGAAAAACTGACTCGACAACTAAGAAAATCAACGAGAGAGACAAAAATAAACAAATATCTAGATGCGGGGTTTCCGTTTGCTTCATTCTCAGCAAAGACGGAACATCCGCGCTAACACCGAATTCTTTGAATTTTGATATGAGGTTTATTACAGGGCTGATCCGTAGTCAACAGGGTTAAGTGGGAGTTTTTCCATTGTTTTCCATAGGTTTGGGGTGAAGACTTAAATAGTCAGGCATGGATATAGGATGTAGTATTGCTCAGGCAAAATCTTTGGTGTCCAAGACAAGAATTGATGAAATGGAAAGCTTAGCAGCTAAGAGGGAGCCAAGTTAGGCAAAAATAAGGTTTTATCTTGTTATGAAAAATATAATGGAAAAGGTCCCTGGAGAGTTTTTCAAGCAGCTCTAAAGAATAGTAATTAAAGTCTATGCAGAATTTCCAATGAAATATATATTTTCAAAGAAAATAAAAAACATCTGGTATATTTCTGATATTACAGTTATAGTTGAAGAAAATGGCTATGAATCAGGGCCTGTTCTCAACTTAATGTGAATATATAACTCCCATTGGTGATAAAAGGAACTTCACATGAACACCAGAATGAAATCAATGGCTATTCTGGCTATGAAATATGAAATAGCTCCTCTGAATACATTTGACAGGAATAAATACATGGAAAAATTGTTTCTTTCTGATATCATTAGCTCAAAAAAATCTTAGTTGATTTGAAGTAATGTTTTCTGAGTTATTAATGACTTGATTTAGCAGAGTACCTGAAATGTGTATTTCTCTGTAAGAAAAAGTACACTGAAAGAAAGAATTGAAGAGTACCACATATATATTTGCATGGGAAAAACTTATCAGTTTTCATTCATGCATAACAACTGTCGCTAAAAATCTATTCTGAGGTGTCATATAATATAATGTTTCCATTAATGCAAATTTAGCATTCCAAAGCCTACATTAAACTAAAACTTAGATGTAACTATATGTTAAAAACTAACCTAAGGAAATAGTGATTCAATAAAGTGGGTGCGGGGTGGACTCCACAAAGTCACTTGTTGAATACACAGGAGAAAGTTTTCATCACATGGTTCTTTATAAGAAATATCCCTCAGTGCATTGAGAATCTAATTTCATCTCATGCGTAGCAATGCAAAACAGGGATAAGTACTACAGTCAATGGATTTATATAGGGGTAAGGATGCAATTGGATCCATTCTCTTCAAATGATCTGCCTGCCTTTCCCCCATCTTATGGGTACAAAACAACGAACTTTCTGCTCTCCAGTTGGATAAAACTGAAAAATAAATTACAAACTTTTTTATCACTGAAGTTCAGGCTATTCTGCGGTTTCAAAAGGCAGTTCAGAAAAACCCCAGCCAACAGAAGAGAACCCACAAACCAACCAAGAAGCTTTAGATGATCCCAGCCCATTTAAAGATAACAACTAAGAATCAGTGGGGAAAATTCATTAAAATAAAGTGACGAGTGCTGTTCCTCAGGGGTCGGTACTGGGACCGGTGCTGCTCAACATCTTTGTCAGTGACATGACAGTGGGATTGAGAGCACCCCTAGCAAGCTGTGTGAGGGAAGGGATGTCATCCGCAGAGACCTTGACAGGCTGGAGAAGTGGACCAGTGCAAACCTCATGAAGTTCAACAAGGCCAAGTGCAAGGTCCTGCAACTGGGTCAGGGCAATCACAAGCATAGCTACAGGTTGGGTAGAAAATGAACTGAGAGTACCCTTGAAGAGCTCTTGGGGGGCTGGTTGACAAGAAGCTCAACATGACCCAGCAGTGTGTGCTTGCAGCTCAGAAAGGCAGCCATATGCTGGGCTGCATCAAAAGAAATGGAATCAGAAAGTCAAAGAGAGGTGATTCTCCTTCTCTACTCCACTCTCACAAGACCCCAGATGAAGTAGTGCATATAGTTCTGGGGTCCCCAACACAAGAGATGCATGGACCTCTTGAAGCAAGTCTAAAGGAGCCCAAAAAAGATGCTTTGAGGGCTGGAACATCTCTGCTATGGAGGCAGGATGAGAGAGTTGGGGTCGTTCATCCTGGAGAAGAGAAGACTCCTAGGCAGCTTCCAGTGCCTAAAGGGACTGACAAGAAAGCTGGAGAAGGACTTTCTACAAGAGCAGGTAGTGACAAGACAGGGTGGAGTAGCTTTAGGCTGAGAAAAGGGAGATTTAGATTAGATATTAGGAAGTTCTTCCCTGGGAGGGTGCTGAGGTGCTGGCACAGGTTGCACAGAGAAGCCGTGGCTGCCCCATCCCTGGCAGTGTTCAAGGCCAGGTTGGACACAGGGGCTTGGAGCAAGCTGCTCTTAGTGAAAAGCGTCCCTGCCTGTGGCAGGGGGTTGGAACTGGATGAGCTTTAAGGTCCCTTCCAACAGAACCACTCTGGGATTCTGTGAAGATTTCATCTGAAACCAAACCATAACCCAAATATAATATTGAACCCAAACTTAAAACAGTCTTTTTCCAAATACTGCTGCTGCTTTATTTCTCTAAAAAAGAATACAGTTCTTGTCTATTGTGTAGCTGTTTTTTCTATTCCAGTACTTATTGCAGGGAGAAAGTTCAATGCACGTGACTAAGGGTAAGATGACTGTTATCAAAATATATTCCATTAATTAAAGAACTAATCTATGGTAGTATCCACCATACTGTATTTCATGAACTTTTCAAGAACTTTTTTCTTAACTTTTTTCTTAACTTTTTTCTTTTCTTTTCTTTTTTCTTTTCTTTTACACAGGGTCTGTGCTTTCAGCCATAACTGTGTTTCACACCTACAGAAAAGTATTTCCTAGTGTCTCTGCTGGGAATTCAAAAGTATGGCAAAAAATCATCTCATAAGGGAAACCGCTTGGAGTCTTGCTGCTTGAGAACAAGGAAAGATGTTCACTCGTAAAACACAGGTAGGAAATGAAACAGGAAATCTATCAGATCCAGACTTCCTCCATGAATAGAAGTTACCAAAACAAGCACACCAAAAAAACATAAAGGAAATCATTGACATTTGGTCAATCAGAACAGACCTGGCTGGAGTTGTTCCCGGACAGAGGCTGAGCTGCTGTGACTCAGACAACCAGGCAGGAAAGTTGCCAAGGGCCAAATGCCAGCAAAAACATGGGAAATGTGTTAATCCACTAAGGTTAGGCTCCCCACCCTCCCTCGCTGTGGCTGCTCCCCTCTTCCTGGTGAAACCAGGCTTGGGCAGTTGCAGAGCTCTTCAATTCTTACGGAAGCTCTGAATTTCCCCTCCTGCCAGACTGTCTCTTTCCATCCCACCAGCCTTCCTCCTTGCAAAAAAGGCCTTTTTTAGATCCCACACCTGCTTTCCACCATGCCCATGTGGAGGAAATCTTGCTTCATCTCCTGTTCTCCTCAACTCCATCTACACAGCTGTACTAGGCTTTCTAAGAGACTCTTTAATAGTGCAAATAAGTCGAAAGAGCAGTAAAGGCCAGACCAGGGTAAGGATTTCACCTGAAGACGTTAACACCCACAAGGGTTATTCTTGTTCCAATCCATATGAAATTTCAGCAATTACAAGTTTACAAGTGAATTGTCCTGAAATTTGAGGGCATTTTCCCCAAGGCAATTTAATCCAGATTTTTAAGATGCAAATGGCTGAGACTCTGCTCTTCCCAATAAGCTTCAAAAATCATTGACTTATATTTTTTACAAAATAAGATCTCTACCCACACCCTCACAAGGCTTACTGGAGGAATTTTGAGGTCAGAATCTCATCTGAGGTCATTCCAGTGTAACTCTCGTAGTCCTAAGAAACATTTGTGGATAATTTTAGATTTTAATGACACAGAATCCAGCTCGTATCTCATTCTTAAATTCCTTCTCAAAGGTATCATTATTTTGATGACAAAGGGTTTAAGTTAGGGTTAAGTTCTGAGTTGTGTGGATAAAGTTTTATTTAATGAATGCTAGACATTGGCAAATCAGCTGCATGCCCATTTTCCTTACCACACTGCTTGTTTTACTGAAGTATAATATTGCTAATATCTTTATAACTATACATTATCATGCAATAAATAAATACAATGTTTGTAATGGCTCACAGTAGTCAGCATAGAATTACAACTGAGCCAAGGTCTCAGAAAAAAAAAACCAGGAATGTGAAGTAAACTGAATTTTGATGCAGTCATTCTGCAATATCGACAAATCTGAAGCTGGAACACTTTACTGAAACTGATTCAGATATGAAAATATGTACACAGGAGCTAGGAGGCAGAAGTATTTGACAGAAAGAGAACACTTTTTATCTTCTCTGTAACCATGGTTTTAACATACTCATTGACTCACACTTTCCTATATATGTATTTGAGATCCTAATCCTTACAGGTGGAATGCAACCACAGAAGGGAATCAGGTGAACTGCATAAATTACTATTCTGGGTACGTGCTATGCATAAGCTCATTCATAATAAAGGGAGTATACAAGTATGCAATAGATAGATACATAGATACACAGATACACAAGCAGATAAAAAGTGGATTCGCATTTGCAGAGCTCCCCAAAGTGCGTTATTTAGTTCTCTTTTATCTATTCAGATATCTATCTTTAGGGGAAAATTGCCTAGAAATTAGTTTCCTTTTGGAGTTTAATTCTTGCAAAATTTGTCCAAAGAGCTGGAATTTGCCACAGTTCACAGGTTACCGTGGGCATCTCACGAACACAGAGTAAAGGTTCATGGAGTCCTCATATCCTTACAAAATCTGTCTTAAAAGGTCACAGTTGTAAATATTTCTACAGAGCTGACTCAAAGGCGGATCAAGCAGAAATCAAGTGCAGTTCGGATCTGCAGTAAGAGATGTCAACGTAACTGCACAGCTTTTTCTCTTTACAATTTGTATCTGACCATACTTTATTTTTGTCTCTGGCAGTGCTGGATATTGATTTTGTTCTGCAGATCAGAGCTCCAGCAATGAGATGTTGTATTAAGTGGATGTTATTGTATGTGCCGTACTTCTCAACATAAAATCCCAGTCAAGCTGCAAATGACCTTAGGAGATCTCTAGTTGAATTTCCTACAGTAGATCAGGTTGCTCAGAGCCTTGTCCATTAAAGCTTTTAAAACCCCACAGCTTCTCCAGGCAAACTGTTCCAGTGTTTAGTTGCTTCTACGTTTTTAAATATCTCTTCTTGTAATATCTGCATTGCCTCTTGACTTTTTTTAATACACAGTTGGCTAGAGTTTGTCTTCATCTTTCCATTTCCCCTTAGGCAGTGCAAGGTGGTCCTGCCAAGTCTCCCATTCTCCTAAAGAAGCCTTGTCCTCTCTTCTTGCTCAATTGTGCAAGAAGCTGAGTGTAAAGCTACAAGGTGGAAGCACTTAGCTAACACATCACATCACATTAGAGGCTTGTCTGACCATATTCTAAGCAGCCATGTGGTGAGTTGGCTCTGTGATACTGGAGAAAAGGACAATCATCATGCTGCACTTGGGAAGCACCCTTCCTAATGGGGATCTTCCTAATGAAGGATCCCACTAAGTGCTTATGTTTATTTTGTATTTTAAGTATTTGTGAGATTCTCCTTATGTGAAGACTTTACCTACATCATGAAAAAGAATGCTTGAGTGAGAAGGGCTGATTTCTGTGTGTTATCAGAAAGTTGACTTTGACAGTGACTGATCTGGTCTGTCAAAAAAGAGCAACAGAATCTTTTCCCAGTGCTTTATGCATTCGTTGCAAACTATTTGCTGCATGTCTTTTTTAAGCCGGATTTTGTCTCCAACAGAACTCCCATACATATCAAAAGAAACCCATTTGTGATTCAGCATTAGCAAGAAACAAACCTGTCCATAAAAATAGTAAAATAAAGTAGGAAGTGTTCGAAGAAAATTTGAGGCAAACCAGTTTTTATATGGCTGATCTCTGTAAATATTCAAAACCTGCCCTCATCCTGAATCCCTGAGCCATTTGAGATTCATCACGCACTGAACTTCTTAGAGATGGCTTTGCCCTAATCACCAGTCCTTGGACACAGGACCCCAGGATCTTCTTGAAACAACATGCATCACTTTATCGTGGTATGGGAGAAGAGAGCTGAAACTACTCAGAGAGAGGTGTCACCTGCTACTAAGCTCAGAACTTTGCAAAGCAGGTTCATAAATCAGGGGGGTGACAGTAAATTTTTAACAGTGTATATACTCAGGCATGAGCAAGAGCCTTCTTTATTTTATAGGCATGATGATAGCTGCAAAGAATGCTGCAGAGTGATATGGATAACCTGGTGGCACACCTGTAACCTCCAGTACTGAAAGAGAGAACTGTTTGCAATTCATCATTCCAGGAAGAAAAACTTACCCAGTCCTCCTGCCGCAACACACCCTAAATGGAGCCTTACTGTCCCGAGGAAAAAACAACATGTAATGTACAAAGTATACCTTGTCAGTCTTATTCTCAGTGATTATGTACTTCCATGGTATGTGGAAGTTTTATAGAGCAATTACATCCATTGTGACTTTGCAGTTACAGTATTAGGAGGTCGCAGACAGAGGAACTTCACCAACTCTATTGATTTTTAAGGCTAGCCCAAACAGGATATATAGATTTGCAGTGGACTTGTAACTTCTCAATATGTACGCAAAGTGCAGCATGCTCAGGAGACTAACGTTGATAAATGATGCTCGTGCTAGCGATGGGCCAGATTCTGATCCCTGCTGCTCTTTCAATATGAATCTGCATAATCACCCTAGAAAAAGAGTATCTTTGTGGAAATAAGTAATTAGAGAGAAATTCTAGGCACTGGAGGAAAACGTTGAAATAGTTGTTAAAAATGTGAATTTAGCAACCAAAATCAACATCACCGACTACAAGCATGGCTTGAATTGTATAAATAGCCTTTGATATAAATAACTTTTTTGAACCACCCATTCTACAACAAAAATTCAGTCCTGGGCAATAATGTAACAGAAGAGCTGATCAATTTTTTTGAAAGTCTACATGGCATTTTCACTAGAGAAAAGACATATAAAAAATAAAGAGGTTTTATCGAGTAAGTGGCAAAATTGCTAGAGTTGGCAAACTGAATATCGTTGACCTGATTTTACTGAATTAGATAAGAGCTGCGGTCACAGAGCATGGTGGATCCCTTTCACACCAGTGTTCATGAGAATAATGGGAGACCTCAGTTATTCTACATAGCATGTTTTCTTTATTATAAGTTTAGGCACAGAAGTTCTTGTTAGTTGGAGCATCTGCACAGCAGACTCGTTTTCTGCAATATGTAAACCATGTTTTTAAATAAAGCTTTTTTGGGGGAAGGGTAAAGCAAAATAATGAAAATGATAATTAAATTATTATTATTTTTCATAATAAACAAAAAAACCACCAAAAAAACAGAACACGAAGAAAATGTTAAAAAATCATCAGGGACTGCACAACACCTTCCAGTCATTCTGTGATGCTCTCTAGGTTTATTTCAAGTATGGTAAGTTTTCTTACATATGCTGTCTTTAATAAATAAGTAGAAAATTTACAGAAAAAGGCGAACTCTCTGGAAACAACATAGCCATGGAAAATACTGAAATGTAATGTTATAGTACTAACCAAAATTCATATTTTTAATCAAATGAACAATTTGGCTAACTGAAAGTGGCCCCATTAATCATTTAGGTACAAATGACAGCTTTTTCCTTTGAAGAAAACGTTTATGCCAAAAAAACCCCTCTGTTTTACTGTGCTCCAGAATGTTCAAAAAAGATCAATGTAAAAATATCACAATGTCCCAGCACCTACTGAGAAACTTTCAACAGCCTTTGAAACAAATCCCTTCTCAATATGCTTCTGAAAAAACACTGAGTTTTTTGAAATCAGTAAAACTAGGATCAATCTCTCTTTAGTTTCCTATGTGCGTACTCCATATTGATCTGAAATTTATGTCTGCTGAAAATGTGTCCCATAGAAACGAATATTTATGCTGTCTGAAAGAATAAAATCCTTTTTAAAGAACAGGAGTATCATAAATAATATAATTGAATAAATCAGGAATAAATGAAATTTGCTTCTTTAAGATGGCAGAGTGCAGAAGGGAACCTTTAACAGACCCTGCAGATGAGACTGTTATTTACACTAGGGCTTCTGAGCACTGCTCTGTATAATATAATGGGAACATTAAATAAGGGTAAGTGTAATTAATACATAACACTAGTAAGAGTCAATCTTCATTCTTTTCTTGAGGCCGACTGGCATTATCATTATTTTATTTTTTAATTTCCTGGTGCTATCTCCTTCTTTACCAGCCTTCTCCTATGAATGCGATAAGCTGTTGCACATTTTGATTTGAAAGCAAGAGGAATGGTAATTAAGTAATTTGAAAATGAAAAGAGCTTAATCGAGGAGACTTATATAGTATGAAACTGTGCAGAACCTCTCTCTACCTTTGAGAAACACCCTCCTTCAAAATGACCGCAGGCAAAACCACAACCTTGAACCTGGTCTCGTTTACTTCAGCAGTAAAGCCTCCATTGACATCTTTAACATGACACCTCAAATATCGCTGCTTCAAGGGGGTGAAAGTCATTTTTTGATGCATGTTTTGGGGCTGGGAATACCAAAGAAGCTCAAGTCACTTTGAACCCAAAGTGTGAATTTGTTACAGGGATGCCCAGACACACCGGTTTGCATGCTGAGTTACTCAGACCACTTAAGTTCAACCCTTGGCCCCATCAGTTTGCAATCCTGTGAACAGCTTTTTTATCATCCTGAGACCCAGCAGGTGCTGCAGCAGCCCTGTCTGAGCATCCACTGGCTCAATATGGGGCAAGAAGGGTCACAACAGAAGAGACTGTTGTCTGTAAAACCATCAAGTTTGTGACATAGGCTGGGACTTCATGCTCAAAGGAGATGTGACAGAAGGATTGCTTCCGTGATGCAGCAAATGCCATAACTTTCCTCCATTGTGTGAGTTTAATCTCAGAAAATCTAATGAAAACTGATACTGGAGCTCATATCCAGATAGATGAGAAACTTGGAGAGACATAAGAGAGGTGACTATTTACCAAGGGGATCAAGGTGCTACATTTTGTCACGAAACAGGTAAAATGTCCAATAAAGAACAGCACAATAAAGCAGACACAGGCAGAACTTGTTTTTCTTCTTGTGTCATTTGCCTTTGTTTTCTGGGACAGGAGGAACACGTGTTCTTTGTACAAAGCTCTGGTTGTTGGTCTTTGCAGTTGTTATTAGTGTAAATGAATAATTATGAGTACCATGTAAAAGAAAGGCAGCGAGAAAGGAAGCCAGAATAACAGTTCTGGTCGTCTGATAGTCATAATTCAAAATCTAGAAAATGCTGCCCATGTGTAGGAGAATTGCTGCTTCTTCTTTAAAGTTATATTTTAGTTTTTTCTTACAGATTTAAAAATAACTGCTTGGGAGTAAAAGGTATGGGGGAAGCATTGCAGGAAGTTTCTGAAACTCCTGAATCTGAAGAAGTAGCAGCATTCCAGTACTTAAAGGAGGCCTGCAAGAAGTCTGGAGACAGAATTTTTACAAGGGCATGTAGTGATAGGACAAGGGGGAATGGCTTTAAAGTGACAGAGGGGAGATTTAGAACATATATTATGAAGAAGTTCTGCCCCGTGTGGGTGGACAGAGAAGCTGTGGCTGCTGCATTCCTGATAGTGTTTAAGGCCAGGCTGGACAGGCCTTGGAGCAACCTAATCTAATAGAAGGTGTCCTTGCCCATGGAAGGGGGTTGGAACTAGATATTTCAGGTGTCTGCCAACCCAAACCAGCCTGTGATTCTACAATATAAAAGCAATGCATGGGACAAGAACATAAGGATGATACCAGTATGATTGTGTACTGATTACACAGGTCAACCCAAGAAATCATGACAAAGAAAACTCTGATGACACTCTAGGATCCCACAGTTATAGCTCTCAAAAACAGGATTCTGGTTCTAGTGCACCAGCGTTTGCTCATCCCACAGCTGTACTTGAAGGGGAATAAATAAGACTGATGGGGGAAACAAAACTCATACTATTTCCTTTTATTTGAACATCATGACAGTCAGGCCGCAGAATCATACAATTATAGGGTCCCCATGGAAAGAACCCTCAAGCCTGGCCTCCACAGGAAAAAAACCATATTGCTTTGTTTCAGTTCTGATATAACCTGCTAGCTGGTGATTAGGTAATGCCTGTGGACAAAAGATGATGGAAGTTTGAAGACCCTGTGCACAAAGAAAGAGTGACATTTGGGTTGCCCACATCCTGGGCAAATGATCCTGCATACATAATGCCTAGATAAGGCAGAAAATAAGCTGGTCTGGTGTTTCCTTTCTAACTAATATACATGTGTATGTGTGTATAGTGAGATACAGATTGTCATGGCCATTTTTCTATACAGATTATAGTAGTGATTAAATGAGCATGAATACGGACATCTGAAAACGATAACAAGTAGGGGAAATTCCATCCTATTCTGTATCTATCTTTTCTGTGAACATTACTTTGTTATCTGCAATATGCAAGCCTTTTGAATAGGTGCTATTAATTTAATATGCATTTATTCTTTCTGATCTTTCTTTAATTTTAAATTAAGTGAAGTCAGTGATCAAAGAAAGGCCAGAATAATAGCCATGTAGGTTGATTTTTTCTCTTCTTTTGGTCCACAGAAAGCAATGACAAGTAGCACTGTCTGATTGCCAGTTCTGCAATATGTACCTTAGTGACAAAGTGGCCTGCAGTAACACTGAAGTACATAGGAGTCACCCATATAAACAATTACCAAGTAGAACAAAGGCCTATGAGCCAGCTGTAAACACCGTTATTTACCTCTTGTGTTTCAGCAGTTGCTAAAAGCCACAACCTTATTGCTCTAAGCCACTAAACTTGGAGCAGAAAGACTATCCCTGCCCCAAAGCGTTTGCAGTAATAGATTGTTTAACTCTGTATAACTTAATCTCCTTCTGAGTGAAAGACATGCTCAGGCACCCAAACTCTCTTCCACAGAATATTTAACTAACCTTTGTAAGAATCATGTCCCCAATTAGAACCAGCCCTGAGCTAGTTCTTTGTCATTCTGCAAAAAACAAAGTAATGCCTGTTACAGAATCAATACCAAAACACTACTCAGGAAGTAGTGGGCTGAGAATTTACCAATTCATTTCTTATAATCCATTGCTAGAACAAATTGTTTTCAGGCAGGCACGTCTACAGTTTTATACAGAAAGATAAGCTCTGCAGAGAGAGAATACAGCTTTCGTTAGACGAACACGCATGGCTGGGGGGATGAAAAACAGAAGCCCCAAGCTCTGAGGCACAATAAAACTTAGTCCAGCCAAAGGACTTGTGAATCAGAAAGGGGATGTATTTCTTCCTTTTTTTCTCAGTTAATTTCATCACCTCTTGCTTCAAAACTTGCCTTACATCTATAGACAATATCAGTCTGTAACTTGATGGGCTATAAGATGACCAGACTCAGGACACAACTCAAGATTAAATCATCCCTTTGAACAGAGGTGTTTCCTTGGCACCAGGAGTTAGGGTCTGAACTGTGGAGATCAGATGTGAGCTTAAAAAGTTTGCCCTACTCTTGACTTGCCATTAACCTGGCAGTAGAAGACAATAAATAGCAATCCCTAAGATTTGAGTTCTGTGTGCCAGAATGGCCAAGGAGGCCAAAGGAACTCCTTATCCAACCTTTTTTTGGAAATGTCATACAGGATATTAAATCTTTGAACCTTTCTTTTCTTCACAGTTTGAGTTGTGACATGTATTAACCAACTGCATCCCAGAGACAGTACCAGCTTTGCTAAATTGTTGAGTGGAAAATTTTGTTGAATTCCTCATGGGGTTTAATGACAAAAAGAAAGCCTTGTATGAAAAAAAACTGTTCATGCTCCTAAAATCAATTATTTCAGGCCTACCTTTGCTGCTTGGTTTGCACATACTATGGTCAGAATCAGTGTTTCTGCACTATACTGACCGTTGGTGACATCAAGGGTATAGTTTGGGGCCTTGAAGTGTGTCACAGGGATTGTTGTTAGTGCTTCAGACCATAGGATATTTTCTGCTAAAGAGATGGGGAGGTCGAGCTTCTCTTTGTGTGGCCTCCTTTTCTTCACCATACATCACACAGCACACAAGAAGATGATCAGGGTATGACCCATCTGCAGAACTGAATCATGGAATCACAGAATGGTTTGGGTTGGAAAGGACCTTAAGATCATCCAGTTACAACCCCCCTGCCATGGGCAAGGACACCTCACACTAGACCATGTCATGCAAGGCTCTGTCCAGTCTGGCCTTGAACACCACCAGGTCCGTGTTGCACTTTGAGTACTGTTGCATTTTTCACCAGAGGCTACTGGGAAGTTTATCAGAATATTGGATTATGTAACAATCCAGAAGCGTATTAATTCCATCCTGAACAATGGGCACAGCTGAAGTGCTGCTGGTTTTGTAGGGGTATAAGTCAGTTATTTCCCTTCCCATGGAAACGCATCTGATTCTGGGTTGTGGGAGTTACTCATTTCACTGGTATACAATAGTATAGAACATACTAATATAGAATATAGAATATATCTATATACAAAATATAGAATATAGAAAACTTTGTTGGCTAATTCACATAGGCTGTACAGATAAACATCATGTCTTTATATCAGTAGAAATTATCCCAAGTATCAACAAGCTATTACTTAGAGTAATTACATACGGAGAGAATCATCTCACCTAAATTTAGTTATCTACAAGTCAGGTATTTAATCTAACTAACCACCTAGGCTCCCTCTGTAATGAGCGGACAAAAATAGGCACCAGGAGAGAAAAAGACTTGTTTTATCCCAAGATAAATGGCCTGAAATAGGTAGACTGAATCACCTTCCAGAGGTGCTTATCTCTCTGTATTGACTACAGAAGGAACATAGATAATTAGCCATGACTAGACACCTAATTTTTAGATACCTAGACACCTAAACTTTAGCAAGATGAATCAGAGCCGAGTGATTACTGCTAGGTAAACTTCCTCCTACCCATTCATCAGTGAGAGAATGTCTGACGCCTGAAACATTAAGCTTGGATTGTTTCCAAAACTTTATTTCTCCTTCTTCTTTAGAACTTTTTGTTTTCTGCATACTGATTTGTCCCATTAGGAGGATATTCAGATAGTGCTTTCACTTACGCAGTTTGTTGCTATTAGATTGTATGAAAACTGCTATTTTTATTGAAATACCTGAAACAATGTGCTTTCAGTAAGGGAAATGACAACATGTGATAAATACATACCTTAAAGCATTGTAATAGCATCATCTGTATTTTATTTGCTTTTCTTCTAAATCTGGTGCAATTTTATGTACGGCTTCTATTTCCTAGAGGATTTAAAAAATTACATCTTTGTAAGAAGATCTGTGCCTACAAATAAATCCAGCTTTATTTTATTGCAGAGCTTGATATAATTTGTATAAGTTACAGCCTAATAAAAGATAGGGGAGCAAACCTCAAGCCACATCATCTGTTTTTCCCCCTAGTAGAGATATAAAATTGTATTTGTTCTGGTTCTTTTTATGTGGTTCATCAGATTAGGAAATTTTATTAGACCTCCTACTTCAGGTTTGTAACAATAAGATCCTTCCTATGCCAATAAGTGAAGCTTAGAGAAGTTCTGATGGGCTTATAGGCAATGTGAAAAATATAGGCTGGAAAGGCATCTTCATTTATTTAAGCACATACTTAGTACAAGATTAAAGTTATTTGCTTATATGCTATCCTTAATATGGATAGGCTTAAAGGCATTTCCAGGATTTTCCTGAATGGGAAACACACTCTCAAATGCGCAATGAATTTTCATTATTGTTTATTTGATGTTAAGAACATGAACATCAGATGTGTTAATATGCGCAGTGTCAAGTAAAGTTCATAAAGTGGAACGTAAGGGCAAAAGTGCTGAATAATGGGTGAATAAAAGATTATACTTTTGGGCTGAAATTTCCACATAAAACTTTGTTCACATTTCTAATGTGAAAAACTGACGGTTGTTACTCGGGATTCTGGCACATTTTGTCCTATTCCTCCCTATAATTAGAAAACCAGATATTTACATAAGGCCATGTATGTTTTTCACAATAAAAATCTAAGTGGCATACGAAGCCCTGAGCTCCCACAGATCCCACAGATCTAGACTAATGTTTTCCAAGTCTTGTGAAAGTGTGAAAAGAAACCTGGATGAATTAAGGGACTCAAGCAGCAGCGTAGGGCTTGCATTGTGTGACGTGGCTGCACAGCCACAGGTAGTGAGGAGTCAAGTAAAAATTTTCTCAGTATCCTTAAAATCATTGAACCCTTTGAGGTGTTTATAAATACGGACATTGAGACCCCTCGGCCACGTCACAAAGCGAGACATACTAATGGGAAAAGCATTTGAAATTGTGGCAGACCTTGGGGAGCCAGTTTCTGTTT
>WYDI02034448.1:0-33027 GCA_009867235.2 Psittacus erithacus
GGACACAGGGGCTTGGAGCAAGCTGCTCTAGTGGAAGGTGTCCCTGCCCGTGGCAGGGGTTGGAGATGGAGGAGCTTCAAGGTCCTTCCAACCCAAACCTGTCCATGATTCTATGATTAGGTTCGGCTCTTTCCTCTCCAGAGACAGGAGATGCAAGAGGGAGCAGCACCGCAGCAGTCCTAAGAGACAGCTCAGAGCTGCCTGAGCACCTGGTACCCACTGATTGCATCAGGGTCCAATCCTCTGGCTGATTCCCAGGTGAAGCTGGTGCTGGGAGGCATCCCCACGCTGAGCAGCAGGGGCTGATCACAGCCTGGCTCTGGTAACAGGGCAGGAATAAGTGAGGGAGGGAGCTGCAATTTCCCAGGGTTGCAGAAGTGCTGTTTTCCCTTTCAGTGTGTGAACAGTGGTCAAGAGTCTCACATCTCCATGCGTCGGCTGCCCAAACAAAAGGGATTACAAGTGTATCATTAATATCACAGCAACCTGGCAGCAAGTTGACAGATTAAATTTGGTGACAAGCTGAGTGGCACCGGAATTCTCCCATCTCCCCAGCAAATGAGAAATAGGCTCTGCCTGCTACTAGTAAATATTGCTGGTAAGTGAATCAAAATTCAAAAGGGAAAAAGCAATTTTCCTTCTGCTCATATTGTGCTTAGTTCTCAATACACTTCATGCAAGAGGCTCCCCCGGCTGATGGATTCCTCCTAGATTATATCATGCCTTTAAATTTATATGCCCTGGCTCTTTAAAAGACTGTTTGCTGAGGCCTTTGCATTCTGTGTTAGTCTGGTAACTGCTGACATTTGAAAGATGCCACAAAAACAAATCAACTTGGGTTTTTAAGTAAGGAAAGGAGACAGACCTGGCAGGTGAAAGGAGATTAAAGATTTAGTCAACAGCGGAAATCAAAGTTTTCATGAAGTGGTAATGTCAGGAAAAGTTTACAGGGCCCAATAGAGGGCTCATGTGTCATGAAAACCCAAATTAGGTTTGGGTTGGGGTTTTTTCTTCCTAGAGCATTGCATGAATTGTTCAGGGCTCTGGAACAGCAGAGCAGCATCACAACACAGCCTGGGGAGAGCTGGCAAAGGCAGTGAGCCATAGCAGTTGGGAGGAAGCTGCTTTGAGCTTAGATCCACATCCCCCCAACAAACAAAGGAACGGCCCATATGTGGCCACTGAATTTGTATTAATTATCTGCTTAGAAGGCTGCTATCTGCCACCAAACCCTGGAAAAGTACAGCAAATTGTCAGCCGTGCTTTGAGTTAACGTCTTTGTAGCCCAAGGCATCACTGCAGTTCTACCAACCACCTTTTTTGGGTAGTCCTCTGCAGCGTGGGGCTTCAGCACTGAAATCAGATTATGCTTCACCCCTAGAGGCTTTATGTTAAAGGGTGGAAACAACAAAGTGGGGCTCGACCCCACCCCCCTCCATCTCCCCTGAGCTTGTGGGCCTGAGCAGATAGAAAGCAGGGACAGATTCGAGAGCTGGTGGACATCCCCTGGCACAGCTTGCATGGCTTTGCAGGCAAGGCAACAATGTGAGATTCCACACATGGAGAACTCCCAGGGAAATGTGTCCCCCCATTCCTCGGAGACACCAGTATTCCACCCACCCCCTTAAGCCATGGTCTTCACTGCCCAGCCCACCTATGGCCACGCAGACCCCACATCTGGCTCATTCCTCATCTCTGCAGCAAAGCTCTGCCTTCCCGACACATCATACCTTTCCTGGTCACCTCCGTCTCCTACTCCATCCAGCTCACTGGCCTCACAGCAAGAGGGAGGCAGCAGAAGAATTAAGAGTCAATGACCGGCACCAGGTTGTGCGGTGTCATGGGGCTGCCATATGAACATCCCCCTACACTGAAAGTTGCCACCACCACAAGGCACATTTCTAACACTTATCCAAAAGCCTCATTAGTAGCAGTGCTCAGCTCCTGTCGCTCTCCTGCCTTGGCCTGGGCTGTCCAGTGGAAAATGTAAAAAGTTTTTCTGCTTAAGATGAATTAACCCTCTCCAAACACTGTGATTTAAGGAGAGATTCCAAATCTGATTGATGCTCCTGACCTAGAGCTCCATAACAATTTGACCAATTTTGGTCAAACTTTGCAAGAAACCCCTAAATAGATTCCAGAGCACACTCAACGGTCTCCAGAGCAATGCAGCTGAGCAAAAAGCTGAAAACAGGACTTTGAGGAAGATCTCTTTCAGGCCTTACAGCAAAGGGATGTGCCACTGGTGTTGCAATACATGCTGCTTCATGGGGTGTGTGGGGCAGGACAGTGGATGTCATAGTAAAACTGGTGTGAGATAACATCCTAAACAAAAGGTTACCTCAGCCCATCATGGCGTCTGTCTGACCATCCGAAGGGTCTGGTACCTGCAAAGCCAGGTCCCACTCAAACCCCTGAGAAGAGTTCTGAATATCTTCTCCAGAGGGGAACATCTGCCCTTTATGTATGGTGGCTCTTGTCTCTGACGTGTGCTAAGTCCCTCTTGGGTCTGGGTGTGAGCATGGGCACTGCTCCATGTGTGGAATCCCTGCTGCCTCTCTCCCAGATGCAGTCACAGACTTCCTGCCACCATCCTGCACCCATCCCCACAACGCAATGAATTCACTCAGAGCAGTTATTGCTCTCTTGGGTCTTTATTCAAAAGCAAAAGACCAAGAGAACAGCTATCTGCCAGTGCGGAGAGATGAGTGCTGCCCTGCTCTAAGCAAAGGCATCAGCCAGCCAGAGCATTATTTCTGTATTCATTTAATGGCATTTGTTTCAGAAGAGAAATAATTGTGTTACTTGGCTGGGGTCAGAGGGCAGCAAACCCTTGTCTGCCGTGGCCACAAGACAGCTGAGGCCCTGCAGAGCACGGCCTGATCCTAACTGCTTTTAACAGAGCTATTAGTTCTAAAACTCAACCAGCCTATTCATGTAATGCCCTATTATGTTCAAAGAGCTGACATCGTAAACACTTCCAGGCTTAAATTATGTCCAATGAGGGCTGCTGCCTGTTCGACACTTGCCTTCCTCAGTATCAGAATGATAGGAAAATCTTGGTGTGGCCTTTGGGGTGAGCAGCTTGCCCTCCGCACCTTTCCCAGACCTCTGGCATAGGCACCTCCACATCCAGGGATGTTCAAAGCAGTGATTTACTGCAAGCTGTGGAAGTTTATTCATCACTTGTGTTCCAGCCCCTTGAATCTCTTGTTTCCAGATGATCATTTTCCTACTCTCAGTCTGCAGTATTTAAACCAGTGGCAATGTTCATTGCAGACATGGAGCTCCAGCCAAAGGACTTCAGTGGCCTTTCCCCCAAGCTCTTTGTCTAGTCTTTGCCCTCCAGAGACTCAATTTGCAAAAGACTCGCTACCTTTAATATGTAAATATCCCCAGCTTGCTGACCAGTGGCAATGCAGAGTGAAGGTGATGTGCCAGGTCCACACACAATCAGATGGCCTCCAGCTGCTGCCCACAGTCCCTGAACCTGCTCCTTCCATCAGGCCCATGAAGAGGAAGGACCATGTTGTCCTTGCCACACCATGGCAGTGCCGTGCAGCTGAGGCTGTGCTGGCCCAGCTTCTCACCAGTGATTTCTGGTGCCTGTTCTCTGCTGGTAACCCTCTTACTCCTCCTCCTGGTTCCTCTGGGGCTGGTGAGATGGAGCTGCCCCACTGCCATTTCTTCCCTGCTGCAGCTGGGTAATTGCCAGCGACACTTCTCAAGTCACTCTGGGGAGGTCTGGTGAAACAAAACTGGATGGAAAATCAAATTTCCAGTAACTGGGAGGAAATTGCAAAGAAAGATGTTTATGGAACAATTTTCTTTGCTTCCTTGAATGGTGAAAACTGTTATGTCACTCATGAATTATTAATTTCAACTGGTCCTGTTCTCTTTGCAGGCTTGCAGGCTCCCAAAGAGCAGGGGCCCAAGAAGTGCTCCAGTTTGCTGGAGATGGGCAGCAACTCTCCCCAGCACCAGAATGGTGTGAGAGTGTCTCTGCCTTTTGGAGGGTGCCAGTCCTGTGTCAGTCCTGAGGGGCTTTTATCTGTCCACTCTGATATAGTCATTCCTGTGAAAAGCAAACAGCTTATATTGATGGCAAAACCACACACAAGGTAGGAACAGGATGTCCCTGGGACCTGTTGTGATTGGAAATACGCTTCTAGAGTAGTTAATTTGGCTGAGAGATACCAGCAGGAAGGTGGTAGGAAAAGTCATTGCCAGGGTGAAAGTGGCCCAACGACTCCTGTAATTATCATGTTTGTACAATTACTGGGAATGGGGCTAGAACAGACTCTGGAGAAACAGATAGAGCCATGCTCCTCCCTAGCATTGTGGCAGACAGAAGGACCCACAGCCCTGGTGTTACCGAAGGACAGCATCCCAGCAGGGAGGTGAGCTGCAGACAGAACTGAGTGGGAGCCACAAACCACTGACAGAAAAATGGGAATGAAAACAGGGATATTTGATTAGAGGGCCATAAGTGCATAATCAAGTAAGAGGCTGTGTTTGGCCTGATGCCATCTTCTTTCAGTGGTGAAGTGGAGGCAGCTACTAGAAATAAATAACACAAAAGCACTATATAACAAAAAGCAGCGTAGGGAGGAAATAGAGAACCATTGATTTTGAATTAGAAGTTATGAAGTACAGAAAATTGATACAAGACATTGCACTCATCCGTTAGAAATGCACAACTCAGTGACTGAATGGCAGTGAGAATGCAATTGAAATGCTCTGTGAACAGAAAGAAACAGTGCAGAGGTTTTCTTTACAGACATGACCAAACTTTTGACAGGGCAGAAACGCAACAAATGTTTGCAGGCTGCCTTTGTGTCAGTATTACAAGAGGATGCTGAAAAACTAAGCAGCAGTTTAAAGATGCAGGATGGTGTTAAACAGCACCAAATGGCACAATAGGTAGGTCTGGAGAAGGCTGCTCAATAGCATCCGCCATAAGTCTTGGACCAGTGGGGAGGATGCCATCCCAAGGGAGATCCCAGGCTCCGTGAGCTTGCCTCTGAGTACTAGAGATGGGTAAAGGCAAGGGGAAGTGATGCAGGAATCAGTTGAAAGGAAGCTGGAGAATTAATGCAAATCAATATGGTTTTATGGAAAAGAGTTCTTGTCAGCCTTCATTGCATTCACAGTGGAGATTACACGTGTGGTTGATAGAAGTAACTGAATAGATGGGGTAATGATTCCATGATGTACTTCAGCTTGGGGAATGTGCCTGACTTAGTGCCTCATGGTTGATTAAAAATGAGCACTCAACCGCATCAAGGCGAAACAAATGAGACAGGCTGAGACTCAGGTAAGATCTCACACAGAGTCATGATAAGGAGATATCATCAAATCTGTTTTCTTACAATGTTTTGTAGCAGGAAGCTTAAAGTAGTCAATATTCTCATCAATGATTTGAACATGCGTATTAAAAACTCATTCATAAAAATTTGTGGCTGATGCAAAGGATGGAGAGTTTGCTAAATCACATCGAGCTCTTGGCAGGGCTAGGGAGGTGCTGGCATCACCCAGAAAACTCGGCCCTTTACGTAAGTGGATTGTTACAGCCCAGTGCTTCCCCAAGAAGCCCTACAGGTCTGACCCACTGCAGATTGCCCATGGGTCACTGTGAGTGCTGTATTCATGTGCTGTTGAGCACAGCAGAGATTCTGGCAGACTCTTCACTGGTACCCTGGGAGGAAGACAGGCTCTTGCTCTCAGAATCCAGAATTATCCCACACGTGCAATCCCTGGTGCTGCACCTTCTACTGCAGCAGCTGATGGTGCCCCACCATCCCTGGAGCTGCTGAGGCTGGCAGGTCCCTGCTCTGACACATGCAGCAACCTGCAGTCAACACACTGACCATCTACTGCTGCATCTATCCCAATGGTCCTCACTGCTTCCTCCATTGCTTGGAAAATGCCACTGGGATGCAAAAGTGCCTCCAGACATCAGAGCTCTGCAGAAAGCTGCAACAAGTGCCCCTTACTGATTAGTCACTATGAGGCTGCCTTCCTAACCAGCGTGTGGAGGGCAGCCCTGTCACCCCGCTGTTCTGGGTGATGTGGGTGACAGCTCACATCCCATCTGCAGGCACCGAGCCTGCCAGGTTTGCTCCAGCCTGGCCAGGAGAAGCAGGAGGAGCACATAACTGTTACCAGCATCCCCCAAGCACTGCATCCCAAGCACCACAGCTCCCAGGCTGTGACAGACAAGTCAATAAACTCAAATTAAATGACAAATAGCAGGGTCAGTGCCTCCTCTCACAGGCAATGGGCAGGTAATGAAGGTTCCCACCCCCTAGCCCTGTGGCAAGGAGACTTGTCACAAACTGGTGCTACCTTTCAGGAAGAAAGGGGGGAGCCAAATCCAATGCACCACAGGCTGGAGTACAGGGCCCTGAAATGTCCTTCAGGCTCTTGAGGAGCAGAGGCGGCGTCTGCAGGAGAGGGAATCTCAAAGGCCTTTCACACAAAGCATGTCGGACCTGGAGAGCACCTACAGCCAGCACAAACCTCCCTGTCAGGGCTGACCCAGTGCAAAGGGCTCAGAAGAGGGGATGGAGAAAGGTCCCCCTCCTGCTCCATTTCCAACTCATCCATGGAGACCAGGGAGACTCTTTGGTAGAAAAACTTCTTTGATGAGAAGGCGGCGCTGTGACGCTCCGCCTGGGCTGTCTTTGGCGTAAGGATTTGTTCCCCTAGTCAATCCTACCCAAAAAATGTTTGTTCTTGATCCTGGCTGATCTCATTTTCCCTGCCAGCATTAAGCCCCCAGCAGCTCTGGCCAGATGCTGCTGATGAGGTCTAGCTTCCCGCGCTGGTCTGTGCCCAAGGTTATATTTGTTCCTTCTGATGTCCAATGTGAGGAGTTCCTGAGCCCATTGGAGCTCCTGGGAGCAGCTGACCCGTGTTTGCTCAGCCCCAGCTCTCAGGCAGGTTTCCCAGCCAGGCTGGGCCATGACAATGCAGAAGACTCCAGCCAGGGGTGATCCCTTTGTGTGGCAGTCTGGAACAAATGCCCATTTCATCTGTCTGCCTGCGGTTGTGGCTCTTTGTGGAGATTAGACACACAGACTCCCGCACAGTTCCATGCCAAAAACTTCTTTGCTGTCGGAGATTCCTTTTCTATCCCCCCCCTTCCGGTTGGTTTCACGTTTATGCAGATTACACCTTTTGTTCTCGCGCTACTGACAGGATTGGCTGGATTTGAGCATCGCCACCCTCTGACTGGCCACTATGTGTTACCCTCCGGGTGACCGCTGCCCTCTATGTTCAGGCCCAGCCCGGGATGCTCTGGCTGATTCCAGGATGGTCGAGCCCAGAATGTTCTAGCCGATCCCAGGATGTTTGGCCTAGCCCAAAACTGTTTACAACAACACCCAAGGTCACGGCTATGGAACATTTCAGGTCTCCTCCATCTCCCATATCCATTCCTCCCACCCCTTCCTCACCTCCAGCCCAGCTCCATCATGACCTTCAAATGTCAGTCCCATTTCTGTCCTCCTGCACTGTTCTCCTTTCTGCGCCTCATCTCTCACGTGTCCTGGAGCTGCATGTTGACAATTGAGCGCTCAGTGGTCCCTTGCATGGGAAGTGTCCAAACCCAGCAGATGTCATAAGACATCTGGAGTAGGCTTATTGCTGGTGGAGTGGGGCTTTGGTTTTCCATCTCTGCGTATCAGATGCAGCTGCACCTTTTGCAAAGTCTGGGGAAGAGGAATGTCCATTCACCTGCATCACTCATGGTGATGGGCTTGACAACCCCATCTGAATCCCACACACTCGTGTCCTTCATGGACAGCAGGTTACTCTAGAGCAACAGACGGAGGGCTCCCAGGCTAAGTGCAGGTTACTGCTGAGCACATTCCCTCTGCTCCTCCACTGGGTGGTAAAATTAATCCTTGTTTAATACAACGCTCCTTCAGTACTCACTGGAGGAGCAAACCCATCATCACAATCACGCACTAACCTGTGTACTTACTTCCCATATCTGACCTATCAGGCAACTGCTGAATTACTTCTCCAATTAGTTTTCCCGTTCCTGAAGGGTATGACCTTCCTCTCCAGAGAGAAACATACAAATGTGTAACTATTTCTTGAAGGTAATACCATGAGAGCAGCAGTCATATGGAGGATAAACAGGGACACAAAGTTCTGCTGTTATAGCAGAAATAAAACTATTTTTCTTCAAGACTTAACAAATTTTCTCTATTTTGAAAATGGGGAGAAAAAATAAAGAGAAATATGAACATACCCTGCTCTTACTCCCAGTTTGGGCTCTGTAAATCAGTGTGGCCAAGGAGCATTTGACTCCATTTCTCTCAACTGTGGTTATTGACTCCAAAGACAGACCCAGAACAAATGCCCATCTCACACCTTCCTGCTCACAGAAGCTGTGGCAGGGTCATGCCAGCACCAGCAGTTGTCCACAGCCCCATGACCACCCTCTGCTGCTCCTGGCCATGCTGCTTGCATTGATGGTTGCTGTGGCTGACCTCCAGGGACAACCAGGAAAAGCTGTTGAGGGTAAAGGCTCAGCCAGGTTGTTTTTCCCTTCCTCAACGTTGAATACATGACCTCCCAGGCCTGCTGAGCCTCCACAGCTTGTGGCACTGGGTCTTTCACTCTGAAGACAGGCAGGATCATGACTTATGCCTGAGGGACACGTGGCTGAGGCCATCCCCTGCACCACAGAGGTACCGCATGTGATAAGGCAGCACTTCTCCCACCCCTGCCCTGGAACCATCCACAGATGAGGTGTTATTTTGTGCAGGCCAGCAAAGCACTGCAGTGAGAATGGCACCTGAGGGGATGGAAACCAGGGCACCACACCTGCCTCCTTTGCTGCCTTTAACATGGCTTTATCAAGGAGTCTCTGAACAGGCTCCATCCTATCCCTTACCCAAGCTGTCCTGTGGCACGAAGCACTCTCGAAACAAGGATGGGGAAGCATGGCCTCTGCAGCCCTCAACTACTGTCTGGGCCATGCTGTCACCCAGCCCCAATCAGGGACTGGACATTCGCAGAATCATTGAATCACAGAATGGTTTGGGGTGGAAGGGAGCTTAAGATCATCCAGTTCCAGCCCACTGCCATGGGCAGGGACACCTTCCACTAGAGCAGCTTGCTCCAAGCCCCGACCAACCTGGCCTTGAACACTGCCAGGGATGGGACAGATGAATGCCCAGGTATGCCTACATGCCTGGTGTGTGCTGTGTCGTATCATGTCACGTCATGTCATGTGTCTCCCATGCCAGTAGCAAAGGCTACTGAAACAACCAGCAGGTACCACAGGAGATGAGGACCCAGAGCAGCTCTGGTGTGCACAGCTCGCTCTGCTCTCTGCTTGCACCAGCTCTGACGTCTCTCCTGGGTTGCTTTTTATTAAGATGTAAATAAAACCATCCCTGCAGCCTGGAGACACAGCTTGTCGAAAGCACCTTTGACCCTTTCTTAGTGGCATGGCCTGATAGCCCCTGTTTCCATTGGGAAGATACTACACGGACTGGAACATGTTCCAAGCGCTGTAATTGCCCAATAAAACCATGTTTCTTCACCATCCAGTTGAATTAGTGTCTGCAATATGTTTGAAAGCTTTATAGCCCAGTTAATTGTAAGGCAGTAACTGGAAGGGGCATTATGGCTTTAGAGAACAAAAGTTGCATCTGTATTTAATGATATTAAACCATAAGAAGCCTCCATTCGAATAGAGTGATGACTGCTGTAGTGCCTATAAAAGCAACGATCTCTGTGCTCAGCAGAGAGGCTCAGCCATGGTGCGGCAGGAGCAGGGACACTGGTGCTTGGGGCAAGGACATTGCACAGCTCCTGTGGCCATTCCTGGTGCATGTGGCTGAGTCCATACATCCCTGCACCCCAAAGACCTGCTGGGCGATGCTGCACCCTGTGCCTGCTCCAGCAGCCTACCTCACACACTGGCTGCTATCCACAGCCCCTCAGGCAGTATGTCCCACATCCCTTTGAAGGGAAGCACCACCATCTCCATCCTGGCCACTATATAGCTCCCACCTTCCCTGCGGGCTCTTGCCACCACCCTGCCCATTCAGGAAATGGGGACCTGGGAGCAGGGACCTCCCCATCCAGGGACATCCTCTCACAGAGTCACAGAATCAGTTGGGTTGGGAAAGACCTTTAAGCTCATCAAGTCCAACCTCTACCACAGAGAAGGCCCTGGCCGGAGGCGCTTCTTCATTCCAAGCAAGTGAATAATCCTGCTCCTTCAGAAGCCCAACTATCCCTGGAGCAAGCATAAGGCTATGGATGCCAGCAGGTTGCTGTGGTGGGACACCAGCTCCCAGAGTCCCATACATGCTGACAGCGGCTGTTTGTGACAAGCCTGGCACTAATGAGCTTTCCTCTAACAGGGCATCAGTGAACCAAGAACCATGAATGGAAACCCTTGAGAGCACCATCCTTTGCAGAGCAGAACTGTTGTCCCCTTCGGGTGCACGGGATGAGCACTCAGCACTTCACTAAAGGGGTGACACACAGGGGACAAGCCTGTGGCTCCTTTTATGTTTGCAGTATGTGGACTGTTGAGGTGAGCTCAACGCGCAGGCAGGGGAGCAAGGTGCCCGGGGCTCATTCACAATTAGATGTGCAACCAATGGAAAATTCATACAATCAAGTTTCAAATTGTCATTTAATAAAACACCTTTGTGCAAGTGGAACATGACGTGCAGCTCGGATGTGCTGCTCTCAGCCAGGGAGGTGTCTGTGCCCGGGCACTGTGCACGCACCCACCTCTGTCACCGCAGTTCATTAGACAGACTCTAATTGTGCATTTATAGTTTACAGAACTTATAGCTAATTACAGGAGGCTCTTGAAAGCTGCTGCAAGGCCTCGCTGTCTGTTAATGGGGCATTGGTTATTACTGAGTTACCCGTAGCTGTGTTTCAGAGAGCAGTTAGCAGATCTGCTGAGGAGCACAAGCCTCAAATCTCCCTGCCTGACATGTTAACTGCATTCAGGGACGTTTCTGCTTATAGTGCAGCCAGGAAGTGGAATGGAAAGGACCCCAACTGCTGGTTTATGGCATGGATTTGGAGAGAAACTGCCCTGATTTCCCAATGCAATGTGCACAGCCTGAGCCTGGGACACAGCCGTGAGAGAATAGGGACAGGACACCACCAGCTGCTCCCAAAACCGCATCATGACCCATTCCCAGCAAGTGTCCTTGGGCCGTGGGGTGAGCACCAGTGTTCTGAGAGAGCAGGACTGTAAGGGATGTGCAGAAGGAGACTGGAGGTGCATGGGGACATGCGGCTTCAAAATGACATGGACACAGGTGCAGGCAAGGGGAGGGGATGGGGAGGAACAGCTCCACCGTCCACACACACCCCAAACCCACAGGGTTTAGGTCACACCATCTCTCATCCTCTCTCCCCACTGACCTCAGAGGTCTGATGCAGAGACCTAAGGCTCCCTGGCAGCTCTCCAGGAGATTTCAGCAACACCAAACTGGACACATCCTCACTTGAGCTGTTGGTGCTCTTTATTTCTGGTTTGACCCATCTTAGTGCCCGTTTGCACTTCAGGCTCTTCTCTCTGTGCTGTCCTGTTCATCCAGATGAGCATCTGTCCCTACCCGGCACTGCTCTCCCAAAGTGAGGAGCCCTGCACTGCAGGCAGCCCACCTCACAACCAGCCCCTTCACCTCCCAGGTCAAGGCAGGTTTTCCAACCCCTCTGCCCTTCCTGCAGCTCTTTTGTGGTCACCTCCCAGTTTGTCATGCCCATGCCAAAGAGGGGATGCCATCCTTGGCTGGCAGATGCAGCCAGTCCCTAGTTGGAGCTGAGTACAGCCGCACACGGTGCCGGTGGTCAGTTGCAGAGTGAGGAGGTGAAGTTAATGAATATTGACATGATGTTAATGAATTGCTTGCTGGGGAAAACCAGCACTGTCTGTCACTTGCAGAGCCTGCGCATGGCCCTGGGCTTGCAGGAGGCTCTTCAGGGTGAGAAGAATAAACACATACAGGGCCTGTAGGAGGGGACTCAGCACCTTAATGCATTCAGTGTTCCTGAGCTAAGTGATGGAGAGCCCTGTTCGGATCCCATCTGCACATCACACATCCCAGGGACCGGGCAGCAGGACCTGGGCCCTTGGCAGCTTCCAAAAGGGCAATAAAAACAGAACTGAGAGTGTTGCTGTGGGTTTATTGCGCAGATCCCAGCATGAGCTGCAGATGAACATGATACTAGATTAAATAAAAATAAAATGCATTCTAGAAAATGTTTGGAAATGTATCACATAATTAAGATATTAATTTAATGGTCTTGATTATTTGCACTGGAAATGCACATGGGTCCTCATCTCATTCCCTTCATTGAACAACAAGCTCATCAGGCACAGTCATTATGCATTTTCATAAACATTTGATGAACAGTAACGGTGAGAAACATAAAATTTTGGGTTTGTCCTTCAACTGTAATGACCATATGCAGACACATTTCCATTGGAGTCAGCAGTTGTGGCACATCCTCATTAATAACAGCTCTTGATATTTTTACTGTTCCAGCACAATGAAGCCCTTTATGGTGGGGGGAAGAATGATTTAATCTGCAGGGTCTTTGCAGTGATTTGTAAGAGGTGCTGTGCCCATACCCCTCTGTGACTCCATACAAGCTGCGATTACTCAGTATTCTGGACAGCTCTCTCACAATATGCTAATTTATGGGTAACGGGAGAGAAGGTGGCTGCTGGGGATGGCTCAGGCCTCTCCCCTGAACACACGCATGGAGCTTCCTTAGGTTTGCAAAGGCAGTATTTCACAAGGCATTGGAGTGAGGTGCCACGTTGGCAGCAGGGCTGCTGGAGCGCTGGTGCCCAAGGTATCCTTGACACCTGCTGCTGGTTTGCATGGGCACCTTGCTCTGCTTGTGCTCATCAGGATTGGGATCAAGCCATTCCCTCAGCCTCCCCTCACCCCAGCTGAGCCATGTTTATCCTTGGTCCGCGGCTGACACGGAAAAGACCCTGGTGCTGCACTGATGGGGACAGGAGGCCTGGTGCCTGCCCCTCCCTCACAACAGCCCGGCTCTCCTGCCCGCAGCAGGCTCCGGAGCAGAAAATGACTCAGTTGGAGCAGGCAGGAGAGCCCACAAAACCAGAGCTGAGCGTCCCAGGGCTTGGATGCTCCGGGCTCACTGTGTGGAGCATGGATAAAGCTTCTCCCAGGGCAGGACACAGATTCAGACACAACATTTCCCCTTCAGCACCGAGTCCCAGGCCGCTGTCAGCCCCTCATGGATCTATGGCTCCATGCACTCATAAATGCCGGCGCTGCAGGTGATGAATGAGGGAGTTGGGAAGCGCTTCCCCACCACCATCTTCGGGAGATGTCTTGGTTTTTTTCTGTTCTTTTACAGCAGCCATAAAGCAGCTGCTGATTAGTGACGGGGCTTAAAACTTTAGGCAAAAGCTGTTGGAATCAGCTTTAAGTGCTAAGCTTCTCCTGAAGCGGAGCAGCTTAGAGCTGCCCTTTTGAGGTCACATCTGTGACGTGTGGCCCACCAAGCTCTGGGCTTTGCAGCACCAGGTCAGGGACCTGCCCTGCCACGTGTCCTGTCTCTGGTGCACATCAGCACATGTCCCCAAACAGGACCAGTGGCCCTGGGTCATAGAATCATTGAATCCCAGACTGGTTTTGGTTGGAAGGGACCTTAAAGCTCATCCAGTTCCAACCCCCTGCCACAGGCAGAGGCACCTTCCACTAGAGCAGCTTGCTCCAAGGGAAGAACTTGCTTATACCTACCCTGAACTTCCGCTGTCTTAGTTTGAATCCATCACCCCTTGTCCTATCCCTACAGTCCCTAATGAAGAGTCCTCCTCCAGCATTCTTGTAGTCCCCTTCAGACACTGGAAGGCTGCAGGTGGAATCTGCTCCACTGTGGACCTCCATGGGCTTCAGGGCACAGCCTGCCTCACCATAGTCTGCACCATGGACTGCAAGGGAACTTCTGCTCTGGCACATGGAGCAGCTCCTCACCTCCTTCTGCACTGACATTGGTGTCTGCCGGGCTGCTGCTCTCGCATTTTCTCTGTTCTGTCTGGCTGCAATTGCACAGGGGTTTTGCCCTCCTTCAATACATCATTATCCCAGAGGTGCTGCTGCCATCGCTAATGGGATCAGCTTTGGCCAGCAGCAGGTCTGTCTAAGAGCTGGCTAGCATCAGCTCCACCAGACACAGGGGAAGCTTCTGGCAGCTTCTCACAGAGGCTGCCCCTGTAGACCACCCCCTACCAAAATCTTCCTATGCACACCCAGTACACAGATGGGCGGATGAAAGGATGGAGGAATGAAAGGATGGAGGGAGGGGTGGAGGCATGGGCGGACAGACTGACTCCGGTAGGGAGCAGTTGTAACATTTTGGGCACATATCCTCCCCGTGATGACTAGTCTTTGTCCCACCTCTCTTGCATTCCCACCCCATTACCCTCAGGGCTGTCAGACCTCAGTGTGCCCATGCTCAGCCCTGGCAGTTTCCATCACTCCCCTGCCAGGAGGAGGCTCCGTTTTCCTGCAGGATTGCTGCATGGACCATCTGTCCCGCAGCGGGGCTAGGCACGTTCCCTCCCTGTCTGCTGCTTCCCTCAGAAACAGAAGTTAGTGAAGATTTATCATAGCACTAAACTTCCAATTGAGCACATTTGAAAGAAGAACAATTTATTCATCAAAAATATAGCTTCATTTTATCTGCAATTATTCTCAAGTTAAGGCCCCATTCAGCAAGCATTTGGCAGAAAAAACAGCAACTTTTTATATCTAAACCATCTCATTTTGACATTCCATCACAAGGAACCAATGCAGGAGGACACAGCCTTACCCAGACAGCATTTGGAATGTTCCTTGGCCATTCTTCCCTTTCCAGAGTGCTGGGACTGGGGAAGTGGATGTGGGCAGCTCTTCCAGTCTTGCTGCTGAGGTGTATGGAAGGACCAGCAGGGCATCATGTGGGGCACAGCAACTACAGACAGCATCGTTCACTGGGTTTGACAGTAAAAGAAATAGAGCATCCCAAAACAAGATAGTATCTGCACAAACTTAACAAACCTGTGAGGATGCTCCACCCCCAGCAGCAGCCCCTGGGGGGTATCCTGGAGGAAAAAGATATCCAGGACTGAGGGAAGTTACTAAAAGAGAGTCTACCAGCTTCACAGCAGCTAAACATCCTGGTGCAGGGGAGCCACAGGACAACAGCAAAAGGCCAATATTGCTACATCAGGAGCATTTTAGTGTCCTGAAAATCAAAAGAAATCCTATAAAAATGGGAATGAGTGTCTAAGGATGAGTGTAAAGGGAAAGCTCAAGCGCATGGGGGTTGATTGAGAAAGGCTGAGGAGCCAAGTGAGTTATAGCCAGTGAGGAGCATAAAAAACAAAAGTTCCTGGAAGTGTAACAGAGAGAAAAGAGAGTCAGCACTCGTGTCTTGTGATGGGGAGATGGAGAGAAACAGCAAAGAGGTCAAATAGAGAAGGAACCAGTGCTTTCCACGCCATGGTTTTCACAGCATAAGGCTATAACCAGTATCTAGAACTATTTCATTACCAAGGGGATAGGAGATGAGGTCAATGTCAGGAAGGAAGTAGTTACAGAATGCCAAGATCAAGGTGTATGAATAGTCAGGGCTCAAGAAAAGCTACCCTGGGAAATGTAAGCGATGTGGGAGCAGTGAGCAGCAGCTTGTGACACATTCTGACGGCTCAAGAGGTCCCAGAGAAGTGATACATCTTGGGTAAAGCCCCCGGTGCTCCTGTAAAAGGTGCTCCTGTTCACTCCCATAAACAAGGTAGGGAAATACAATGTGAGTGAAAGCCCAGGAGATGGGTACAAGTGGGAGCTCAAAGCCAACACTGCAGGCCAGGAGCAGGCTGGGGGGCTCCAACGGTCCATCCCGGGCCAGAGGGATGCCTCTTCTCTCCTCAGGGCTGAGCAGGGGACAGCAGGACTGGTGGGCACATCAAATGTGGGGTGACACTTGGGGGGATCCACAAAGCACCAAGGACGGGGCTTGGAGCAAGCTGCTCTAGTGGAAGGTGTCCCTGCCTGTGGTAGGGGTTGGGACTGGATGAGATTTAAGATTCCTTCCAGCCCAGACCAGTCTGGGATTCTATGATTAACTGGATATTTCAGGTGTTTGATCCACCTTTGCTTCCCTGTTTCCACCAGGACCAGAGAAAATTCCCCGTTCTCTGAATGAAATATTGCAGAAAGCCAAAATGACACAACTTTAGAGCTCAGCACCCTGCATAGAATCAGAGAATGATATGGGTTGGAAGGAACCTCAAAGCTCATCTAGTCCCATGCAGCCTGTCTGCCTGAGGAGTACTGCCGGTTTAGACGGGAGGAAGGTGCGATGCTGTGATGTTTCTTTGGAGAGGAGAGAAAAAACAAGGAAGAGCTTTTATTTTTAGCAGCCAAATTGCTGTCAGGGCACCTGTGCTGTGCTGAGCACCAGCAGCACGGGGCACCGCCAGCAAGAGCTTTCTTGCCGAGCAAATGTCATGACAAAAGCAGGTTTATCCCAGCCCCCTTCCCGGGAAAAATGTCAAACTTTGGACCATTTGTTTATCATCTGTTTTGGGACCATGATCCAGGAATGGGAGGAGAAATGTGGCACTTGGCCTCAACTGTTGTCTTCTGTGGGAACATTCTGTGTTTCCTCTTGATGCCCTCTGGTGATGCTGAGCAGTCAAAAGGAGGTCTGGGAGATGAGTTCTTCTTGTCCATCTCCCACCACCCCCAGCCTGGTCCTTCTTTGCTGTCCATCCTCCACAACCAGAGGTGCTTCCAAGAGAAACAGGAACAGATGAGGAATGTCTTCTGGGCACTCGGCATCTGCAGAGGCTTTGCTGAGCCCGTCCTTGACATCAACTCCCAGGAACATCGAAGGGAGAATTTATTACTTCAGATCCTTCATAAATGCCAAGTCAGTGTGTGATAGATGGGCTGGAGCTCATCCCAGGATGCTCTCCGCAGCAGCTCCAGCCACTGTCCCTGGGAGCAGCAATAAAATGCCACTGAGAGGATGGACAAGCCCTTGAGCATGCTGCTCTAGTGGAAGGTGTCTCTGTCCGTGACAGGGGTTGGAACTGGATGAGCTGTAAGGTCCTTCCCAACACAGACCAGGCTGGGACTCTATGAATCCAAGGGAGCACTTCAGGGTATCCCAGGCGCGGGGCTGGGGATGGAGACAACCGAGACAAAGTGAACACAGAGCCGGACAAGCCCTCCGCGGCTGCCTGAGCACAGCCCATGCGAGTCTCCTGCGGGCTGAGATCGGTGAGACGCCCTGCGCTGCCCTGCCCTGCCCTGCGCCAGGAGGTGCGGCAGGGCACCGGGGGCTGTGCGGGGCCGTGACCGGCTGCAGAGCAGGGGATGCTGCGGGAGCCGAGCAGCGTTCACCCCCACAGCAGCCCGGTACCAGCGCCACCGGCGCCGCAGCTACCGCCGGTGCGACGGGCACCGGCACAGGTGGAGCCACAGCGACGCCCAGCGGCAGCAAGGCGCTATCGCCTCCTCATCTTCCCGCTTGCCCATGCCGGGCGCAGAGAACTCCCTGGCAGTGCTCAAGGCCAGATTGGACACGGGCTTGGAGCAAGCTGCTCTAGTGGAAGGTGTCCCTGCCCGTGGCAGGGGGTTGGAACTGGAGGAGCTTTAAGGTCCCTTCCAACACAAACCAGTCTGGGATTCCATGTGACCTGAGGAGCAGCAGGAACACCTATGGACCATCCCGTCCATGGGTGTTTTGATCACCTCTGCTCCCTGACACGTGTGCATTCACCTCCTGAGCAATGAGCAGCTCTGAGCCGCCCCTTCCTGACTGCACAAGGGTTCTGGTGCATGCCCTGGAGCACAGAATCATAGAATCTCAGGTTGGAAGGGACCTCAAGGATCATCTGGTCCCACTTTTCCTGTCAAACCATGACCTAGACCAGATGTCCCAGCACCCTGTCTAGCCAATCTTGAAAAGGCTGAAAAAAGGAGTAGAGGGGCCCCTTACTAGCGTCATGGAATCATAGAATCAACCAGGTTGGAAAAGACTTTTAAAATCATCAAGTCCAACCATGCCTCAGCACTGCCAAGGCCACCACTAACACATGCCACCACATCCTATCATCTGGGAGAAAGTGGTGACGTTTGGAAAATGCAGGCTGGTGAGCTGTCCTTGGAGGCACACACCTCCAACAGCTCCTGCTGTCCCTGCCCAGGGCTGCCCTTTTGCTCCCACCCCTCCCTCAGGGGACCATGATCCTTCTCTGTGGGGGAACAGAGCTCAGCAGCCCCTTCTCTTCATCCGGCCCTGCTCCTCTCCTCTGCTGATTTTCCAAGCATGCCGCCCAGGCACGAGGTGCTTAATCCTGTACAAAGGGCTGAAGCCATGCTGGCTCCACCCAGGCACACTGGCAACCCGGCCCCTGCCAAGGCAGCCAGCTCAGAGAAAAGGCTTTTTGTGCCTGTTCCCAGACCCCATTTCCACAGAAACCTGTCAGCATGATCCCTTCTCAACTCTAAGTGCAGCAAAACTGTTCCAGGCATTCACTGCCCTTCCCTTTCCACCAGGCACACTCACGGGCATCTCAGATGAGCCACTTCTAGCTGCAGATGGAAAACCAGGGAGACCCTCTGCAAAAGAAACAATTACCCAGTGTGGGAACCCTGATGGGCTTTTCTCTGCCCGGGATATTTCCCAGGTGCCATTTCAGAGGCGATCTCTTTTATTATGCTGAGCTAAGTACCAGCTGAGGGTCTGCACTACTCCCCAGTCCCTGCCTGCTTGCTGCCCGGGGGGAGATGTCCCTCCCAGCATGCTGGCATGAGGTGGAAGCACTTTAGTGCTGGACACGAATCAGGCACATGATCAGCATGAGAAACACGCAGTGCACGAGGACCTGAATCAGCATTCTCCAGGGAAACTGCAGAGGATGGATGCTGGGAGCAGGGTGCGTGGCTTGGCAAGGGCTGCTGCAGGGCAGAGCTACAGACAGTGAGGATCCAGCCCCGGTCCCAAGGATGAGGCAGGATCAGCCTTTCCTGAGCACTGGGCTGGAGGAAGATGATGTTGAGGAAAGTTCTGCAGAGGGTCTGGACAGGTTGGATCCATGGGCTATGCCAGCAGGATAAAGTTCAACAGGCAAAGTGCCAGGTCCTGCATTTGGGCCACAACAACCCCCTGCAATGCTCCAGGCTTGAGAAAGAGTCACTGGAAACTGCTCATGGAGAAGGACCTAGGGGTGCTGCCTGATGGAGCTGAGCATGAGCACCTTGTGCCCAGGCAGCCAGGAAGCCGCCAGCATCCTGGCCTGGCTCAGCACCAGTGCGGCAGCAGGGCCAGGGCAGGGATTGTGCCCCTGCACTGGGCACTGGTGAGGCCGCACCTCGAATCCTGCGCTCAGCTCTGGGCCCCTCACTACATTTTGGTGCTGGAGCGGGGCCAGAGAAGGGCAACAGAGCTGGTGCAGGGCCTGGAGCACAGTGTGATGGGGAACGGCTGAGGGACCTGGGGGGTTCAGTCTGGAGAAGGGAAGCTCAGGGGGAACCTGATGGCTCCCTACAACTGCCTGACAGGAGGATGGAGCCTGAGACTTCTTTGTATGCATAACCTTGTTGCAGCAATGAGCTGAAGCAGAATCATTTTGCTCTCCGTAGCATGAAAGAGTTAATGCAGCACAAAGAATATGTTGAAGGAAATAGATGCTTTCCCATAGGGGGCTTGCCACGAAGTTCTGTGCAGGGTCAATGCCACTGGCTGGCTCTTACCATGAAAGGATGGGACATCTCGAAAGGAAACCTTGCAAATGAGCTCATGGAACCTCCAAGTTTTCACTGCTAATTATAGCAATGTCAGTGCTGGGGCATGGAGGCAAAAACATTTGCTGTAACTATTTGTGCACTGCTGACCCTGAGATAGCTGTTGCTCACCCAGACAGGAACAGACGTTCGGTGATTGCCGTTTGCTGGCCTGAGGGTTGCTTTGGGACAGATAGGTTTCGCATCACAACTGTTGCAGATGCTCAAAGCTGCTGGTTCTTCAACCCCACTCAGGACGTGGTTTCCCATCGCAGCAAAGCTCGCCGGTTGCTGCCTGCTGCCTCTTCTGCCTGCGCTGAGCATCCCCAGGCACAAGGTGTCACTGAAGAGCAGGGCTCGGGCCCGTGCTGGGGACCCTGTGGTCCTCCAGCAGTCAGGAGCCCCTTATCCCTGGAGGGTTGGCCCCAGTACTCACTTCGGGCCCCTTCAGTGGGATGGAGACCACTTCAGGTCCCCCCTCGGAACCTCCATAGCACTCCCTGGGGCTCCTCAAGGGCACGGGTCTCCCTTTGCCTTCACCCAGCCCTCGCCAGGGCTGCCCCAAGGGCATGGGGCTTTCTTCAGCCGCACCCTGGGGTCCCCCTCTGCTCCTCTGTGCCCTCCTCGGGAGGGATGGAACTGACCGAAGGGATGGGAACCGGGCGCGCGGGACAGAGCGGTCGCGGTGCCGGGCGGCGGGGCGGGCCGGGGCGGTGCCGGGCGGGCGATACTTAAGGCGGTGGCGCGGTACGGGCGGCCCCGCCACGTCCATGGCTCCGCTGCTCGCGACCCGGGCGCTCTGCGCTGCCGCCCGCCGGGGCGTCCCCCGCCGCCCGCGCTCCGCACCCGCCACCGCGCCCCGCGGGGCCTCTCCGCTGCCGGCCGCTGGCAGCGGGACCCGGCAGGAGCTGCCGTTGCCGCCTCCCCCGCCGTGGGGCGCGGAGCGGGACCCGCCGCCGGCCGTGGATTTCGAGGACACGCGGGAGGCGTTCCGCAGCAAGAGCAGCGCCGAGCTGCTGCGCGGGCTCGTGGTGCTGGGGCTCTGCGCTGTGGGGCCGCTGGTGGAGCACAACCGGGAGGTGAGTGGCGGGGGCTGGCCCTCGGACGCGCAGGGGGGACTGCCTTTCTGGGCCGGGGGAGAGGGTGCCGGTCCCTAGGGGCTCCCGTTGCGGGTGAGTGCCCGCTCTGGAGCTGTCCCGGGGGGCTCTCGGTGTAGGGAGAGTGCCCGCTCCGGTATGTCTCGGGCCCGGAGGGTTGTCTTTGCGGAGGATGCCCGCTCCGGGAGGCACTGGTCCTGGGGGGCTGTCGTTGCGGGGCTCTGCCGGTCGCTGATCTGCTGTTGTTCCGCAGCTGCTGCGGCTGTGTCAGCGGGTTCTGGGGCAGGCGCTGTTCGAGCGGCTGATGAAGATGACCTTCTACGGGCAGTTCGTGGCCGGAGAGGACCAGGAGGCCATCAAGCCGCTCATCCGACGGAACCAGGCTTTCGGCGTGGGCGCCGTGCTGGACTACAGCGTGGAGGAGGACCTGAGCGCAGCGGAGGCCGAGCGCCAGGAGCTGGAGTGAGCGAGCGCGGGGACCCGGCGGGAGGCGGTGGCGGGACGCCGCGTGCGGGGCGCGGGACTTGGCCGAGCCGCTATTGGCTGCGCCCGCCCATCCCCCCTGCTCCTATTGGCTGCGGGTTGCTTGCGTCACGGCCACGCCGCCCGGGGCGGGCTCCCCGCCACCAGCGCCGCTCCGGGCGCCGCCAACCTCCGCCCCCCCCGGCACTCTGCTGCGGTTCTGCCCCCCCCCCATTGCCGCTCCCCGCCGGGGGCGCTTGGCCCCTGCATACCCCCGGCAGCGCTCCCGGCCTCCGCCGGCTGCCAGGGGTGGGCTCCGGCCCAAAGCCGGTGGGAGGTTTCCACCCCTCGGGCTCCACTTGATGCAGCTCCGCTCACGGGATCGCTGTGTCACGGTCACCGGGATGATGCAGCACTCCCCGGGCAAGGCTGCAGCAGCCCTGTGTCCCTGTGTGCAGCGGGGGCACCATCCGGCTGCCACACACTTGTCACCCGTTAACAATATAGTGCAAATGGCTTTTGGGGTGCCTGGCAAGTGGGGTTTGGGTCAGTGTGGGGGTGCAGATGCTGCTGTCTCCTCCCAGACACTGCTGGGAGCTTTATCTCTGCTCCCCACCTGGGTGCTGCTTATCGGGGGCTCCCTTCTTGCCGCTGCTGCCAGTAATCCCCATCTGTGTGAGCATCCTGCTTGTCTGTGGTGGGAGCAGTGTGCAGGCTGCTCATGAGAGCAGCACTGGTGTGGGAGCTGCAGGGGATGCAGGGTTGCACGCATCCAGCCACTTCTTGCAGATTGTGTTGCAAACTTTGGGGGTTTAATATATAAATGCTTCTAAGTACTTTGATGCAGCCTGGGGGTGGGTCTTTGGAAGGTGAGGAGCTGTGGCGTGTTCAGGAGCAGCTGTTTCTTCCCTATAGATGTTGTCTATTACCATGGGGCTGAGCTGGCTCCAGTGAGCTGGTGCTGGCCATGCCTGTGGCTAATCACCAAGGGCACCAGCATCCTGCCTGGGGGTGTCAGTGGTTTGGGAGCTCTCTGGGCTGTGCTGGTCCTCCTCCTGGAGCAGGTCTGGGGGTTTGCATGTGTGGAGCTCCTTGCTAAGTGAGCTTTGCCTGTGCTGTGTGCGTCATTCCCACTCTTGGTACAGCCCTGCATTGGACCCCATTCCCCCTGACACCACCCCGCCTAAGCCCCAGTGGGGCTTGCTGCAACAACTGGGCAGGAAGGAGTGAAAAATGCCATCCTGGAGATCACCCAGGGATGTCATGGAGCAGGGATGAGCAGTGGGTGGCATCAGAAGGGCTGTTAGACCCTGGCCCATGCCAAGCATCACTCTGAGTCCTTCTTGGCTGTGTTCAGGGGCAAAACCCCAAACTCTGCCAATGCTGCTGAGCTGGGCTGCAGGAGGCTGAGAAGGATGAGCAGCCCCAGTTCATGGGTGCTGGGCTCTGGAGCTGCACCCTTCCCTGCCGCTAGCCCTTTAGGGTTTCACCCTGTGGCAGAGGCACAAACCAGATGCAGCCAGCAGGCTTTTTGGTCTCCTGGTGCCATCTGCTGTTGTTTCCGTCAGTTGTGTCCAGCAGGCAGAGCCACGCTGGGTTTCCCAGCTCTTGTGGAGCAAGCTGGAGATGGCAGCAGGGAAATGCCCTTCTCCTGTCCCCAGCACTGTCAGGTGCCTGAGCAGCTCTGCCATGCTGTGTGTGGACTTTGCTTCCTCTAGAGAGTTCTTATGTGGAGACCTGGTATCTGTCCCATGGGATTACAATCCTGCCTGGCAACCAGCCTCCCAGAGCTGGCACCTCCCCTCCTCCTGCTCCCAGCGCTGCTGTCACCTGTGCCCAGCACACTCATCCACATGCTGTGGGTCCCCAGGATCACAGGGTGGTTTCTGCTTAGCCTGAAGCTGTGCAAGGAGGTGCTTGGCTGGTGCATGCTGGCAGCTCATGCATGGACAGGCTTGAAGGACTCTTTTCTGCCAAGAGCTTTGCTTTATTCCTAGCTGCACAGTTTCACCCATAGCTCCAGCCTGGGCTTCATGTGACCAGGGGTTTTTCCTTGGATGTGGTAATTGAGGGACAACTTCTCCCTGGTGTGCCCTCATCCGCTTTGCCAGACCTGTTTGCTGATGAGCAAAGCAAATGCAGTGTTCTCATGGCACCCACGGCGGAAATGGATTATTCCTCCTTAGCTCTGACAGAGGGATCTTTGTGCCTCTCCTGAGACTGTTTACTGGAGCCTGATCAAAAACTTCCCAACAGCTGCGCTGTGCTGTGTCAGCCGGATCACCCCCCCTGCAACCTCATGGGCTGCATCAAGTCTTCATCACTTGCTTTGCAGCACTTGCTTTGTGCGTGGTTTGGGTGACTGTGAGCTCCTGGGTCCTGAATGTGGCTCCTTCCTGGTCACAGCCTGCCAGAAGCATTTGGGCAGTGCCTGGAGATGTGCCCTGCTCTCAGTGTGCAGGAGGGATGGGCAGGTATGAGCTGGGTTAAGTGGCACTTGGCTAGCGCAGGAATGGCTTTGTTGGCCAGGACTAACACTGCAAAGAAAGCAGACTGTGATCTCAAGGAAGAGCTGTTTCTGCAGCTGGAAGGAGCTTCCTTTCTTCTGCTCGATGCAGAACAATAAAGCGAGCACCATGGCACTGCCTTCAATGCCCCCCTCGGGGAGCAAGGGCTCCATGCAGTCATGCTGCAGGAATGCTGCTGGAAAGGGTGTGTTTGGCTTCAGGAGCAGAAACCACTTCAATTTCAAGGGTGGTGTTTGCTGATCTTGTGGCCGGCTTTGACCCCGGGTAGGTCAGAGGAGGTTTTGCTCCCTGCAGCTTGTCCTCAGCATCTTGGCTGCTGCACACAAGGTGTGCTTTGGGGTTCAGAGCTGCTGTGCTGCGGCTGAGACCTGCCCGCAGGACCCATCTCTCTTGACATGTTCTCAGAGTCACAGTAGTGTGTCCAGCTGAAGCCTTCCCCTGTGCCACGCTGCTGGCCCCACAGGGACCCTCCATCTCTCCGCTCTGCTCTCATGAGGCCCCATGTGCAGCACTGTGTGCAGCTCTGGTGTTCTCAACATAAGAAGGACATGGAGCCATTGGAGAGAGTCCAGAGAAGGCCATGAGAATGAGCAGGGGCTGGAGCATCTCCCGTATGGAGACAGGCTGAGAATATTGGGGCTGTTCAGCCTGGAGAAGAGAAGCTGCGTGGAGACCTCAGAGCAATTTCCAGTGTCTGAAGGGGGCTACAAGGATGCTGGGGAGGGACTCTGCATCAGGGACTGCAGCGATAGGACAAGGGGTGATGGGTTCAAACTCAAACAGGGGAAGTTCAGGTTGGAGATAAGAAAGAAGTTATTCCCTGTGAGGGCGCTGAGGTGCTGTGCCCAGAGAAGCTGTGGCTGCCCCATCCCTGGCAGTGTTCAAGGCCAGGTTGGACACAGGGGCTTGGAGCAAGCTGCTCTAGTGGAAGGTGTCCCTGCCCGTGGCAGGGGTTGGAACTGAAGGAGCTTTAAGATCTCTTCCAACCTAAACCATTCAACGATTCACCGTGGACTTCACTGTCTCTTCTTCCACCCTCTGTATTTGGGGGCAGAATGCTTCTCGGTGTGTCCCCAGGGTAGCAAAGCCAGGGAGCAGAGCCTGCTGGGCACAGTGCCTGCTGCTCCCCATGAGCTCCGGCTGCTCCTGCTCCAGTTCACACCAGGCTTTGCTGTGCTTTGAGCGAGGCAAGGCTGTTCCTGGCTTCAGGGAGCAGGAGGATAGGGCTTGTCTCCGCTTGTTTATGCTTCCAGCAGCCCCTAATCCCTGTCACAGGGTATCCATGTGGGAGAACACGTTCTGAGACCACGTCACGTGCCTCCGCTGTCTTGTGCAAGTCCTCTGGCTCTGGATGGGTGGCTTTGCTCTCTGTGTTCTTTCCCGCTGTTAGGTACAAGCAGTTTTGGGGCAGTGACTCCAAGGCAGAGATGTCCTGGAGGGGATGGCTCTGCTGTCACTCAGGGCTGCCATCCAGGGGCTGGCAACACTCCTGGGTGAGACCAGGGTCTGTGCGCTGGATGAGGGTGTCATCAAGAAGGCTTTGCCACCCAAGGAGGACCTTGTGACTTGGCCAGTATCCCCCAGGCTGTCAGAGCCCTGTTATCACTGTTGCAAAGGGCTTGGGCTTGAAATTACATCCGAGGTCAGCTGGAATTGACACTGAGTCTGTAAGTGACTGGCTACTGCCAAGGCGCAGAGGAGCATGAGGCAGCTGAGCACAGGATCCACAGTTTGATGGGCCCTGCATCTGGAGGAGCTCCCTTCTCCTGGTCTGGCTGCTGGTGCCTGCAAGGTGGGAGGTGTTGGGTTGAGTTTGGTGCCACTCAGTGAGAAGCATGGGCTGGTGTGGCAGAGATGAGCCCTTGGCCCCACCAAGGCTGACCTTGTCCTTGCCACGGGCTGAGCTGTTTGAGAGCAGCTCTGGACCCTGGGACAGAGCATCCTCCCTGTGCTGCCTCAGGGCCTCCAGGTAACACTTGCCTGGATGGTGAAACCCCCCTGCTTTCCATGAGTTTGTGGCATCCGATGGCATTTGTGCTGTCTGACATGGCGGTAGAGCTCAGGCTGAGCATCACTTGATCCACTGGGGATGGGATGCTGAGGGAAATGCAAGGCCCAGGGCAGCAGCAGGGGAGCCTCAGAGCTGCCCTGGCCATCAGCATGGGGTTGCAGGGAGTTGCTGACCTGGTCCTTATCTTCCCTGTTTCTCTTCTTAGCTCCTGCACCTCTGCAGCCGAGAAGGAGATGGGAGGTGAGTGACTCAGCCTCTCCTGCTGACAGGAGATAGCCTGAAGGCCCAGCTGACAGGGCAGGGCATGACTGGTGTGGGAGAAGGACCCAGCTCCTGCAGTCTCAAAACATGAGCTAGATGAGGAGCATCCTGACCAGACGAGCAGAGGCTCATCCTGTGCTTGGGCAGCAGGGCAAGCTGGGTGCTCTGCAGCCTGCAGGGGCTCTGCTGAGGTCCAAGCCAGAGCCTCTCTCCCTGGCACCCATGACAGAAGCCCCTGGGAGGTTCCAGGAGCTCGACAGGGCTGCGGGACCAATCTCCATCCTTTTCCCCTCCAGGAACGGAGCAAAGGGAGAAGCAATACCGAGCCCACCCGGGATTTGGGGACCGCCGTGGTGGGGTCATCAGTGCCCGCACTTATTTCTATGCTGATGAGGCCAAGTGTGACCAGCACATGGAGACCTTCCTGCACTGCATCGATGCCTCAAGTAAGTGTTCCACATGTCCTGAGGAGCCCCACTGGGCCTGGGGACTGCAGGGACCCTGCAGCCCGCCTCAGTACTGTGGTGCCCCAGCACCCTACCTTGGGTCAGCTCTGCTGCTGTGGCTCCATGCAGGTGGCAGCTCTGAGGACGGCTTCTCGGCCATCAAGCTGACGGCACTGGGCAGACCTCAGTTCCTGGTGAGTGAAAGGGCTCTGACCAAGGTGATGTGAGGCAGAGTCAAGGCCATGGGTGATGCATCTGTGAGGCAGGTACTTTGGGATGCCAGGCGTGCTGCAGCAGCATCTCTACAGATAGCAAAGGGCAGTGCACATCAACAGGCTGTCCCCTGTGTGCCCAAGACCACCCTGAAGACCCTGCCTCAGCCTTTGGGGACACGTGAAGATCTCAGAAGTGTAAAGGTCCGAGGGCACGGGGGTCCTGTACTGCTGCGCTTGGCATCTCCTTGGCCAAGGTGCGCTGCAGTAGGGTCAGGGTCTGCCATTGGGGTATGGTCTGGCAAAGCTGTGGCAGGATGGGGTGCTCCAGGCTGGGTGCCTTAGCTCAGGCTCCCTCCACAGCTGCAGTTCTCAGAGGTACTGGTCAAGTGGCGGAGGTTCTTCCATCAGATGGCTGCGGAGCAGGGCCAGGCCGGGCGGGCAGCGCTGGAGATGCGGCTGGAGGCAGAGAAGCTGCGGGTGAGGCGGGTGATGCCCGAGGGAGGGGGATGTGCTGCGGGAGAGACCTGCACCACCCCTGAGCCTGGAGCAGTGAGAGCACTGCAGCCCCATGGCACTGATGCTCCTTCTGGTGGCAGGAGGCCCTGGCCAACCTCGGCATCGCAACCAAGGCAGAGACCCAGCGCTGGTTCACAGGCGAGAACCTGGGCATAAGCGGGTAAGCTGCCTGTGACCTGGGGACACTGGGGGCCCTTGTCTCTGTTCCTCAGGCTGTGGGGCAGCAGCAAAGGGAAGTCTTCAAAGGGCAGCACTGGACTCAGCGACCAAGCATAGAGGTCTGGGTGGAGGTGACAAGACAGGTCAGGGCGGCACCTCACTTGCTGGAGGGGTTGGGAGCTGGTAGAGACCTCCCTACCCCTGCAAGACACCAGCTCTCTGCTCCCAGCACCGTGGACCTGCTGGACTGGAACAGCCTGATTGACAGCCGCACCAAGCTCTCCGAGCTGCTGCTTGTGCCCAACATGCAGGTGGGTGTCCATCGGTGGTACCCTGTAGCAGCCTGCACTGGGAGCATGGGCTGGTGGCGTGGTGCTGGCTGCTGTCTCTGCTAGCAGAGCCTGGCCACACCATCACCCACCATGCGCAGCCACCAAGCTGGAAGGGTGGGTGCTGGGAGCTGGGGTGGCAACACCCCCAGGGATGGGCTTCCCCTAGGGCTGTTTCTGCCCCATGAGCGAGGCTGGACGCAGGCAGGGTGCCACAACCTGTTCTGCTTTCAGACTGGGCAGCTTGAGCCTCTGCTCTCGCACTTCACTGAGGAGGAGGATCTGCAGATGAAGAGGATGCTGCAGCGGATGGATGTCCTTGCCAAGGTAAGGGGGAGCTGGGGCCGGGGAAACTGGGCATGAGCCCTGACACAGAGGGGGTGACACAGAATCAGAATTCTTTGAGTTGGAAGGGATCTTAAAGCTCATCCAGTTCCAACCCCCTGCCACGGGCAGGGACACCTTCCTCTAGAGCAGCTTGCTCCAAGCCCCTTCCAACCTGGCTACAGGTATAATGTGCCCCCATGAACACACCCCACATATCACTCACCCCGCAGAGAGCCGCTGAGACGGGCGTGAGGCTGATGGTGGACGCAGAGCAGAGCTACTTCCAGCCCGCCATCAGCCGCCTCACCCTGGAGATGCAGCGCCGCTTCAACAGGGACCGGGCCATCATCTTCAACACCTACCAGTGCTACCTGAAGGTGAGATCCAGCTGCAGGCTGGGCAGGAAGGACCTGCTGGATGGAGACCTTGGCTCCTGAAGCCATGGTGATGCACAGCTCAGGGCCGGTTGCCTGGAGGCACCGGGCAGAGGTGGCACTGGTGCAATGACCTTGTGCCATCTCTTCCCCCTGGTCCCAGGAGGCTTATGACAACGTGACGGTGGATGTGGAGCTGTCGCGCCGGGAGGGCTGGCACTTTGGCACCAAGCTGGTCCGTGGTGCCTACATGGAGCAGGAGCGGGAGCGTGCGGCCAAGATCGGCTACGAGGATCCCATCAACCCCACCTATGAGAACACCAACGAGATGTACCATAGGTAGAGGCAGCCCCAGTCATGGTCCTCCCTCCCATCCCACCAGGTACTGGCTCCAGCAGCCTCACCACGAGCCCCTGTACTGCCTTGCAGGTGCCTGGACTATATCCTGGAGGAGATCAAGCACAGCCGGAAAGCCAATGTGATGGTGGCATCTCACAATGAGGACACAGTGAAGTTCACCCTGCGCAGGTGACTGCTGGGCAGGTGTGGCAGGGACTGGGGATCCAGCACAGCTGCAGTGAGATGTGGCTTGTCGGGTCTCCTGTGCTCACCCAGTGGGACACTGCCCGCTGTGCTCTGCTGTCTCTGTTCTTCCTCATGCCGAGGCTTGGCTTGCAGGATGATGGAGCTTGGCATCCACCCCTCAGAGAAGAAGGTGTACTTCGGGCAGCTGCTGGGCATGTGCGACCAGATCACCTTCCCCCTGGGTGAGTGCTGGGAGCAGCAGGGGCACGGCAGTCGTGTTCATGCCCCATGGAGTTACCCCTGGGGTCTGCAGGATGGACAGAGCCAGGATGTGCCTGTGAGAGCACCACTGGCTGAGAACAATGCCCTGTGGCATCTATCATCGAATCATAGAATGGTTTGGGTTGGAAGGGACTTAAATCTCATCCAGCCCCAACCCCTGCCACGGGCAGGGACACCTTCCACTAGAGACGCTTGCTCCAAGCCCCTGTGTCCAATCTGGCCTTGAACACTGCCACGGATGGGGCAGCCACAGCTTCTCTGGGCACCCTGTGCCGGCGCCTCAGCACCCTTACAGAGTGGGTTCTGAGCTCAAGCACACACTGAAGCCAGGTCATTGAGGAGCTTCTCCTCACCCAACACCCCCAAGTCCTTCTCAGGGCTGCTCCATCCAGTCTCCCCCAGGCTATGTGTGTGCTGGGGCTTGCCCTGACCCAGGGCAGGACCTTGCATTTGGCCTCATTGAACTCCATGAGGTTTGCACGTCCTATCTCTCCAGCTTGCCCCTTCACTTTCCCAGCTGTGTGGAACGCTGTGACCTCTGCATGGGCTTTGGGCAGGATGTAGGTGGAGAATCACATCTGTCTTTTGCAGATCCCATAAGACCATGATGGCTGTGCAGGGAGATTCCCACTTTGGTCTATGGGCAGACATTGGGTTGTGTGAGGTGGGGCAGAGTCTGGTCCTGGCAAGCACAAACCTCCCTTGTACCCACTGGCTTTGCTGGAGCTGCACGCCAAGTCCTGGGCAACAGCCTCTTGTGTGACCTTGTCCTCTCCTCTGCCACTGGCCCCAGCAGCACTCCTGGGGCCCAGACCCAGGGAGGCGCAAGGATCCAGGTCAGGGAACGATCCCACTGCCAGCACTGGTGGCCAGAGCAGGGCCTTGCACCCAGGGGAGTCAGTGGGAGGCAGGGGGGCCATTGCCCAGCCCAGCCGCGGCTCTGCCCCGGAGCTCCCATCGCCAGCAGGGTTTGGCTGCAGCCTCCTCTGCTCATGCTGCAAAAATGTGTTAACTTGATGTTTCTGGTTGAACGCTTCTTGCCTTGGCCCGGCCCCGGCTCCCGACATTCCCAGGGCTCCTGGTGACCTCGGCGCCTTCCCAAGCAACCCGGGCTGAGCAGGCTCAATCCCATCCGCCTGCTCCCAGGCTCCCCACCCCAGTGCTGGACCACAGCCTCCGGCAGCAGCATCCTTTGCGCATCAGCACAGCCTGAGGGGCACGGGAGGGATGGGAGGTGAGGGGGAGGCTTTTAGCTTCCTTCTCCCCCTCTTTCATCTTTTTCTTTTCTCTTTTTTCCTTCCTTCCCCCTTTTTTGGCTTTCTTGGTCCTTTCCAACCCCTCTCTCTCCTCCAGGTCAGGCTGGCTTCCCTGTTTACAAGTATGTGCCCTACGGGCCGGTGCAGGAGGTGCTGCCCTACCTGTCCCGCAGGGCCCAGGAAAACAGGGGCTTCATGGAGAGGGCGAAGCGGGAGCAAGACCTTCTCTGGAGGGAGGTCAAGCGGCGGCTCCTTGCTGGCACCTTCTTTAGCTCCAGCCACTAACCCCAGCTGTGGCTCCAGCCCAGCACCTCCTGTGCCTTCACCTATGACCACTATTGCCATTCCCCAGCCTAGTCCTGCTGCAGTTGCCCTCCCAGCACCCTTTTACCAAGGAGGGGACATGTCCTTGTTGCTCTTTGAACCGCACATGCCTCACGGAGGTCACTGCTGTAAGACTGCCCCAAGGGATGTCCCCCCATCCCAGGGCCTTGAGCTGGGCTGTCTCAGGGGCCGTGCTGTGTGAGCACTGCCCTGGGGCTTTCCCATGGCAGCCGCAGGTTTGGCTGCCTGCTGTCTGCCATGGGCTCGGGGACAAGCTGGTCTCAGCCACACGTTCTTCCAGCCTCGGCCAGGACCAGGGCTTGTTTTCTTCCAGCTCTGTGGAGGCAGTGTGACAGTGAACTGGGCAGGGGCACATGCGGTCCCTGCTGCCTGACCCAGGGCATCTGCTACCTGTGTGCTCCTCAGCTTTGCACAGCCCATCCCACGGGGCTCAGCAGAGCCTGGGCTTGTCCAGTGGGGCAGAAGCAGCGGGGGGAGAGGCAGCCAGTCCCTGCCCTGCTCACGGTCCCCAGCTCCGGTCCTGGATCAGGTCTGTGTTGCAGGCAGAGCTGGAGCACAGCTGGATTGGTGGAGAACGGTGATGATTAAATTGCAGCTGTTCTTGCTCCTCTCTTCTGTTCAGAAACTCCCAGCCTGGTTTGGGTTCAAGGGACCTTAAAGCTCATCCAGTTCCAACCCCTTGCCATGGGCAGGGACACCTTCCTTGGAGCAGGTTGCTCCAAGCCTTGTCCAGCCTGGCCTTGAACACTGCCAGGGATGAGGCAGCCACCCCTGTAAGTTTGGGAACCATCTGTCCCTGGGCTATGCATCACTGCCCGGGGCCTGAAGGGGCGGGGGTTTGTGCTTGTTCTCAGCCCCCTCCAGCTGCACACTTTGGCCAGGGCCAGGGTTTGAGGAACGGAACCAGAAACGGGATCTACTGAGTGAGGCCAAACTTCCTGGCAATGAGAAGCTGTGGAGCTCTGTGATGGGCTTGGAGGGGACCAGGAGAACCTGGAGCATCCCTCAGCCTGCAGAGAGGGGGTGGGAGTGGTGGGAGAGCCTCTCTCCGCCCTGAGCCCCGTTCCTGGGGCCATTCGCACTGAGGTGGCCGCTGCCTCAAGTTCAGAGCAGCTTTCCCTGGGCTTGGCTGGAGCTCTGCAGGACCACGAGCAGCTCTGGGCTCCCCTGCCAGGCAGCCAGGGCAGCAGGTCAGGCCCTCCATTTCTGGTGAGCCACCCCCAAGCCAAGGGGGGGAGTTCAGGCTCTCCAGAGGTGCTCCCCTTCTGCTGCTTCTCCAGCTGAGACTCCCGTGCCTTAAAGAATGGGCTCAGGGGGCTGTCACCCATTCACCTGTCCCACTGGACACCCTGCCACCCCACAACCTCCATGTTCCCAGCATCCTTGATCCATGCTCAGCCCCAAAACAGCAACTGCCCCTAATATATCTGGGTGCACTGACCCAGCTGAACCCTCCCTGTACCTCAGCCTTTCCCCACCCTGCTCGGTTTGAGCTTTTGCTGCTGGAAGCTGCTTTCTCCTTGTTCTGAAGGAAGAGGGGGCATCAATTGGTGGCAGCTCTGCTGGTAGTCCCACGCTGCAGCACATGTGCTCCAAAGGCCTGAAGCCTTCAGAAGGAACTGCAAACGGTATGTGATGGATGATATCAACCATGCTCATGGGGTGCTTTCAGTGTTGCTGCACTGTTGGACTGAGGAGGGTCACTGACCAGGCTGGAGCTGTGGGACTCCAGGGGGTGCCCTGTGGGTCCCCCAGGTCCACAGATGTGTCCTTGTGGTAGGTTAACCAGTGACTGCTCTGAAACTCTTCTGTCCCCATTCAGGATCAAGGTCCCTTGGTTCCACTATTGTGGGTACCACTTGGCTCCACAGGTCTCTGTGGGGCTCCCAGCAGACTGAGCCCAGTACTGCTGAATGAATGGAGATGTCATACACCAGGAGATGGACCCTGGGGCAGCCAGGCACATAGAAACACAGAATCCCAGCCTGGTTTGGGTTGGAAGGGACCTTAAAGCTCCTCCAGCTCCAACCCCTGCCATGGGCAGGGGCACCTTCCACTAGAGCAGCTTGCT